>JAODAC010007656.1:0-28854 GCA_027575185.1 Mimaenictus wilsoni
TATATAACTTCAAGCACGTTTAGCTTGCAGCCAGATGAAGAAGAAGCTTGGGAGCCAGATGAAGAATTTTTAGGCCGTCAATTGAACACGTGTGGGCCGCATTTATGAGGTGCTCGGCGAACGCGGAACATTGGGGATTCCCCGCGCTATTAGTGAGGCGCAGTCACAGATCATATATGGGCGCAGGTGTTCTTGAAACCGAATGTGGAAGATGCGAATTTATTTAAAAATAGTATTTAAAATAAATACGCTATAAATAAAAAAAAAACATATGAACTCTCACTTCAATGATTGTTGTTACCGACTGATAAGGAGGCAGACAAAATAGGCGCACATGCTGTTTATGTACAATAGCCAAATTGATATCATAAGAGGACAGATGTGTATAGAAATAATGTGTATTCCTAAGAACTTTAAATCTTTTATTGTTACATTGTATGTTTATTTGTATATCTATTAATATGAATGGGTAATCGTGTCGCGTTGTTAGTTGTTATAACGATCCCGCACTGTCTACTTCGATATTCAACCCTGCACTCCGCTGCCATACAAACGGCGTAACGGTTCATCTTTGTGATTAGAGAACGTAGCATCAGCTATTTTCTGCTATAGTGGGGGCGGTGTGTGTGGATTGGTATGGCGCTACTAGAGGGTATAACACATGCAAAGGCAAAATAGCGCGATAATCAAAACACGAATATCGGGGTATGGTCTTAAATCATTTGGGCCCGATAACCAAAACGGTGCTTTTTCGAAACCACCAAATATTTTCTAAAATTAAAAATACGAAATCAATTTTATCTAATTTCCCTTACTCAGTTGAATCATGCATTGCCGTTTCTTAAATAATAAGTTCATGACGCGAGCGCATGTCAATTTATGCAAACTCCACTTAGTTATACGAGTTCTTCAAATTTCGGCCCTTAAGTAAAGTTCAGGTCGAAGCAAATACCAAACTTTCTGGTTGGTAAATACAAGCGTACACGACGACAAATCAATCCTCAATTTGCTGCTGTATTTCGACTCCAGAAACTTCCAGGCATGGTAATTTTGTATACCATGAAGAATATACCGTGAAGAGGCTACAATTAAGATTTTCATATTTCATGAGTACTTTGTGAGTATGTTATAAATATAAAGATAAAGATGTGAAAACTGTAGAATATTGTATATCGTGTATCGTATTATAAGTTTTCAAAGTGCATCTCTGTTTTGTCAAGTAAAAAAGCAAAGAAAACTTAGGCCTAGCCTCAATTTAAATACCAAGTCACGTTATATTTTACCCCGAGAACTCAAGAAATAGCCTTAAGTGAGGTTATGCAAGTCGCCCGCAAGACGAGAAGAGAGGCACACCCTTCATACGAGGACATGGATGCCGAATGCATATTTATGTATGCGTGTTCGTTTGCCGCGGCGCACATTATCCCCAAATGTCATTTCAGTCGGCATCGTGACTTGACTCGCGCAATTTCCACCTCAGACGCGCGACCTTTTGCCCAACACACACATACATGCCACCACCAGCAAGAGCGCTTGCTTCCACCTAGCAATGTATGGAAATTGAGCTGTCGTCAGGAATTGGAAATAAAACGACGGCCCCCAAAACTCACCGGCCCCTGCGCCATCGTCAAAACCTACGAAAGCATAAAGCGGTGTCGTTGGATGACACCGCTATCATACTCGACACCTAATAATATATTTTACCCTATATGCTGCCATTGCGCGGAAATCTTGTCGCCGGCATTGTCTATTCGCCCATTTCGTTTGAAGTCACCACGTCGTTGACGTCGCTGATGGCGACACCGCGCCGTGCCAATGCGGCGTGACACATTCATTGCCGTGGCACATGTCTTGCTCACGGAGTTTAAATATTTCTGCGTCAACTCATATCAATTTCTATGCCGAGCTCGTGTGCGAGTGTATACTATAGGCGCGTGTGTCGCATAACCTGATCGCATTTTCGGTTTTGCAAATATAAATGTTACCCCCGGCCGTATCCAAACCGCGCACGTTCTGTTAGTTGTCGCGAGAAAGTTCTTCCGAAGGGGAAAACCGTCAAAGTCTTACCGCAAAAAGCGACAGACGAGGATAAAGACACCGAGGTTGTCAGAACGTCACAACGGCTTAACTTATTTTGTAGTCCACAGTTTTTTAGAAAAATATCTTCGTCAAAAGCCAGTTTCACGCAAGCAAAAAAACAGAAAGAGAAAAAAGCAAAACACAACCTTTAAAAATGGAAATAAGTTGCCGAAAAATCGTTGTCTGTCTTTTTGTAGTGTCAGGATTGGATTTGAGATCTAATTTATTTTTTATACTTGACTGTTGAAGTAGATTGACTATTATTATTATTTTTTGTTTGTTTGATTTTACCGAGCACCGACTGCTATGGTCATCAGCTCTATTCAATTCTTTTTCAATATAATTAGTCATATTAGAGGCTAACATTATTGATAAGAAGAATTCACTTTAATATGCATACCCACCGAGAATCGAACCCGGGACCTCATGGACAGTGGTCATCGACCATACCACTGCGCCACTTGGCTGGACAATTGACTATTATTATTTATTAATTAGAACCTTTTCGTTATTATGTAGTTTATTTCTGTGCCTGGTAATATGTCATATTCTCTAAATTATTTTCAGAGAGTAGAAAATTAGAAAGCACAACAATTTTTTGTTGTCCAGTGTCTGACCGTAATAGAATTGGAATTCACCGCAAAGTCTTTTTTCTACTCCTGTTTAATGATACGAATATTTATATAACGATTTTGATTAAGTATTGATATACACAACATACGGCTGACGCAGGTATGGGCAAGTGAGCAGTATAATGGGTTAATAGCAGTTTCAAGTAACCTATAAATGTTGACAGCAGTAGACTTTTCACATAAAATACTCGTAGAACAAATATATTGTATAACTCACATGGAATGGCCATTATTCACTTGTATGTGGCAAGAGACGAAGGCGAGTCATACTCGTATTTGTCATGATTAGCATTATATGCTCGTTGTACTACTTTCCACTGCTGTTGAATAATGTACTCATTTCAGTATAGTTTTTTATCAAGAAATTATTAACTTCACACATGACAGATGTAGAAAAAGTATAGTATAGTTTATAACACGCATAGAATGATTTTCCTTTGGAAATGGGTACCATTAGATAAGCTTTGAACTTTATTATTTTGAATCTATTGAACTTTATTATTAATTACTTTATAACGGCCGAACTTCAATGCTTTTGGAAATAAGAATATTGTCAAGTTAGAAACACTCGAAAAATAAAATGAGGGAAGGAAATCGCGAGCGAAAACAATACATGTTTACCTGCAACCTTGTTTTTGTTATTCGATTAATATTTGATTAAATCGATGGCGTATTATTCCTAATTACGTTTTAACCCATTTTCAAGTTCACGATTTCGCTTAAACCAAAACCGAATGGAAAAAAAGAAAAGAAGAACTCAATTTGACAAAATCCTTTTCTACTTAATAGTTATATCTTTATAGAGTGCATATTTTCGTTAATACATTAAGTTTTTTTATTAATTAATCTTCGAACATACGTTATGGTTATTAGGATAAAAGGAAACGTTGCTACCAAAACATGGAAAAAGTTATATAACTTGTCAAACTCTACTTTCACGAAACAAAACAAAATATAAGAAATACCGATGAGAAAAACAAACAAAAAATCTTGTTAAAACTTCTTTTCTCAATTATTTTGTGTCCATCTATTTAGAAAATCTTGTAAATAATGTTACACCATGAAACAAAAAGAACTGCCAAGTGCGGAGAACCCTATAAATAAAAAGAACCCTTTTTAACATTTTTATGTTGCTGTAATTGATTCCGTCCCTAATTTACACAACCACAAAGTATGAATATACATGTTAAGGATCGTATTTAATTACGTTTATGACATTTTGAGAGACATATTTAATAAAACAGGCTTAAATGTTTGGGGGACTTTTACCTTTTTGTACATGTTTTTTGGGATATTCCAAAAAGAATGAAACAAGCAGCATTTATTCATGCTATATCATTTTGTCAGTTCCATAAAAACAATGAATTTGTTCAGCTTTATTTCCTGTGTGGACGCAGATGTAAGCTGTCAAATGACGCAGGTAACCATTGGGAACTGACAGCACTGTATCGGTAGGTCGAGAACAAACGAATCCAAAAAGACGCAAAAATTCTACTGCAGCTATAAAAACTCAAACAAGAAATAATACAGTCGAATTGTTGGAATCGGTTGTCGAACCGTCATCAGCATGTAAACGCACACGAAATGTCACCATATTTTGTCGCTACAGGCTCTGAAAATTTGTCCTCTCATCCATGTCTCCTTTTGATATGTTCCAACCTTGTTTCCGTATCCTCCCCAGCGCATATAATGTGCACAAAAAATGTTTAGAAAACATTTAAGGAAGATGTTATTTTTCTTTACGCATATTTACATAATTTCCTCAACGTCCGGACATTCCCAAAGCATTTCAGTATGTTTACGTGAAATTTAATTTATACAACATTCGATATCCTGATGTAATGTATATTTTTTCGCTACCTGAATTGTATTAAAATCTATAATGAAGTCCTTTATGTCAAACAAAAGCATTCCATTCTTGGCAAATATAAATAGTCCGACTAACATTTCTCATTTCTCTGAATAACATTTTCTTTGTGTCTCTTAAAGTGGATGCGCAAGTACAATTTACCTGTGCTTCCTTTGACAACGCATCCTTGTCAAAATAATCAATATTTTCCATTTCTATTCGCATCATAAACCTTTCCTATAATTAATGCATCCCGTTTAAAATAGATCAGAGGGACGTTAAGCTAAAACCAGCGCCACATTAGGTTGATTAGAAAAACGTGGCGTGGTTGTCGGGGATTTAATAACTTGGCAGCAGCTAATTTGCGGTGGGGCTGAAAACACCAAGTTGATTAGGCACATAATGAACACATCATAATAAAGCTGAAAGGTGAACATAGGATGAGGGATGCAGCTAAGAGCCTCGTCGTCGGGTTGGATACTTTGAACTAGCAGCGTACTTAAAACGGCTTTGCGAGGGAGGAAACCCTTGGGCGTAGCAACCGAAACTTGCTCCAGCGGCTAGAATTTAAGGCGAACAGCGTGAAAGCTCTGATCATTCTCTTTTTTTACGAAGGGCTGGTAGACAAAAGCAGGAAAATGGATACGATAAGCTGGGATGGGTTTTAATGGAGGGCACAATCTTTGATGTTGAATTTAAAGTATTTGAAACGCATCAGATGCCAATAATATGTTCATAATATAAATAGTATTTTATACTGTTATCATATAAGTGTATGACAATTTATTTTATATTACTAAAATTTTAAAGACGAGTGTCCTTTCTACCACAGGACTGAAGTAAAACGAAATATATTCTTATTGTTTTATCATTATTTTCATAATTAGATACATCAGTGATTATTGTGTTCTTCTTCTTCTTTGTTCACGCGTCTTGTCACTCACCGAGCATAGGCCAGTAGACTGTCATTCTTCCAGAATTATTTCTGGGTAACTTTGAGTATATGTATTCCCTTTTGGTAGGTTGCCTCGCCCAAGGTGAAGCAGACTTCTATAACGACAACCACAGATGTTAATGTGGTTGCCGGAGCTTATAAACATAAACAACATCCGAAAACGATTTCGAATTTCGTTTATTGTTTTAGTATTATTAAAGAAAATGTTGGATGTTGTACGATATGCAACAGAAATTTATAAAAACTTCCACAGGGTTGAAACATTAAAATAAGAAAAATTGCAATTGAAATATTACTTTCAGAGTTGCATATAATATAATAATTGTAAGTAATTCAGAATCATAAATTACATTAATTGAGAAAAAAGAATCCATAAAGGGCTTTGTTATTATACGTGATTTATTTGAAGTTTCTTGATAAATTTCTTCGTCAAAACTTGAATCACACTATACATAAGAGAACCATACACTTATGTATTGTGTAAACACAGTGAAACCTTTCCGTTATAATCGGAAAGGCAAGGGATAGGTTTCCGTTAAATACAGGTCAATATAGTCCCAACCAATGGACTGTAGACAATAGAATGATAGACAATGGACAATAGAAGACAAATATTGCCGAGATGCATTTTCGAATAAAGAAAATAATAACCATCCGTTGTGGCGAAAGAGTCTATGGTTCGATTTCTAGAATAATTATAAATACCCTTTACCAAACCCTTTACCAAATTCTAAAGATAGAGGTTTGGAAAATGGACCTGCAACTGATCTCCGTAGAGAAACTCGTACTAATATACTAATCACGTACGTACAGACCAAATCAGACGGGAGGAAAGCTAACGTTTTCGGAAGTTTGAAAGGCTAAACAACCGATAAACAACCACATAATTGGAAAGATGGGATATCTCTTGTTTCTCTAATGGTACTATAATGAAAAAATATTGTCTTCAACTGTGGAAAATATAGATATGTAAACGTTTATTTCAATTATGGTTTTATAACAATATACAATCTTATTGTTAGTACACGTGGTGTGAGAAACGTCCTGGTTACGCACAAGCGTTGTTAAGCTAAAGTCCAGGGTTCACACTTCGGTGTCGGTATAAACTTGCACTCCAAAATTTTCTGTCTTCTGAATAAGGAGGAGAGTTGTACGATGCGCCTGCAACCTATCTCTGTACAAAAACTTTTGATGAGAAACCGTACGGAGAAGCAGAATCAGGCCGGCTGAAAAGTACGGCTCTATGTTCCAATTAGAAATGATCAGAACCATTATTATCTTTACTCTGCCATAGAAACTACTAATAAGCTATATAAAGTATAACTATAATTAATCCTATCGAATGGAAAATCAGCGGAATTGCCAAATATATGACAATTACCTACATATGTAGTTATTAATAACTAAACAAGGCCAGAGGATGGATTTGTCACGAATACAACATTCCCCTACTCCACCATACTAGCCTCTATGTAGGAATTCCCTCATTCTAAATTAATTCAACTGTACCCGAATTAATTTATTATCATTTCGGTATTTTGGCAAAATAAACCTGAAATGTTTGAAGGCAAAAATCAGTGGTCGTTTGAATTGGGAGATAAAGGGAAGTCATGTAAAAACAGAAGGTTCAAACTACCCGGCGCGGCGGTGGCCCGGTTGTTTGTGTTTGCCAGTGTGCGTTCTTGTGTAAAACTCTTCTTTTTTGTGGATGCGGCCCCGGGGGCGGCGGCGGTACAGGCATGCCTGGCGGCTGTCCCCGGCGGCAATTTGTGGGTGAAAGCCGTACGTGCACACAAAGTGACCGCACAAACGCGCTATTTTGAATGCGGAATTAAGTTATGCTGACGATATTGCGGTTTCAATTACGGATATATTCGTGTGTGCAGCCCTTTCGTTGCACACGTTCGAAAATACCAATCGACAAATTTGCTACTGCGATTACATGCCGCAATAAACAGCTAAATAGTTTCAAATAAATACCCCTAAAAGAAATATGCGGGACGTTTTCAAATAAATTAATGGAACGCATTCATCACTTCACCCTTTTTACCTTTAACGTTCTGGAAAAGGAAAATTGAGCCGTGCAATACTTATATACATACATTAATATTTCTTCTAGATTTATAAGAATACAACATTAATGGTGGTCGTTAACATTAAGGTCAAGACTCATGTTTTTTTTTAGTTCTCTATGTCCATTTCCGCACTTTTTCGCATTCTTCACAAAAGAAAACTTAATAGCACGTAAACATCGCTATTTTCTTCACGTTAATGGTATTTATCATATTCCAGACATATTAACACGCTCGACTTAATTCTAAATCACCCGCCGCGTAACTCTGGATAATATTAGCACGTTGAATATAGATTTTCATTTTATTCAGGTAATTAATTCGCTGGTGTAATTTGCTAATCAAAAATGTTGAAACATTTATAAATTATTTACGGGCTAATTAATTACGTTCAGCTTTATTGGAGCTAAAAAGCAAACCAGCGTTGTGTTTATTAATATCAAGTTTTATGTCAAATTATGTAATTAATTATTAAAAAATAGGTTTGATGGTTACTGACATTTCGAGTAGAAGTGGACGCAATTAATTATTGAACATCACAGGCAGAGTTGATTGCACTACCCCGGGCATAGAGTTAATTAACGTGCACTTGTCAGTATTAAAACTGCACGTTTTAGCAAGATAGGGAGAAATTGATATCAGTCAAATCCGATATATCTCAAAATATCGCTTTATTCATTTTAAAGTTGATTGTAGAATAAATTGTTGACGAACAGATTTGTTAATTGTAAAAACGCCTCTCCGTTGAGATTACTTTTATAATTACAGATCATAATAATATTATTATTTAATTAATTAATTGAATTATAATGAATGGTTTCATTAGAGTTGATTGTGAACTGAACTTTAAATTCATCTTTGAATTTTAATAATACGCACTCATATGATGCGAGTCAAATTATCGTTTTGAATGCAAATGAATCAATAATGGCTAATTTATGAATTTTATTAAACCCACCAGGTGCATTGATAAACATATTGAATGGTAATGTGAAGTATTTTTCCCGATTGTTTCATATTTATGCAATCACAATTGTTATAAACATGGCAAGAATTTAATTCGTATTCTATTGTTAAATTATTTTGATTTTCGTTTGACAATTAAAAGATAAACACAAGGTTTACGTTTTCAATAAACTGAAAGTTTATTATAAATATGCCCGCTTGGGTAGTTTAGTGGGTATTACCCATCGACGTATCACGCCGGTGGACGAGGTTCTAGTCCTCGGGGCGGACATCAAAGAGTGATTATTTTTCACACACCACTTCACACACTCATCCACCCACACACACATTACTTCAAATATTCAACTTTAATACAACATTCAACATCAAACTATCAATTTCAAACATTCAACTTCACACACCAACTACAACAAGACCTACAACTCACAATAAGAACTACATTCAATAACAAAACACCACCAATTCAAGCCAACAACAAAAATTGTATAAATACTTACATATATGAATTGTAAACAAAAATAATAACAATCCAAAAAATAAATAGAACATACCAAAGCAGGATAAACCCACAGAGGTCGATAGACGTTAAAATGTGTGATATTATTAATATTACTATTATGTATGTATAACCTTTATTGGCATTCCAGCCTCAGCATAACCATTACACACTTACAACATTCAATAATTAAATAATAACAACGCAACACAATAAATACATCATCTATAAACTATATCTATAACAATACAATTTCCATCCTAGGATCGCCCGTCTCAATTTCTTTTCTAACCCTATTTTTGTGATGACAGCCAGCCCTCCTCCCCTTTCCTCCAGCCATTTTCCGACAATATTCCCTCCTCTTCCTTGTGACCCTAACCATTCCTTCTTTAGCCCTGCACAGCCCCTCACCAGGTGCTTCCAGGTATCCACCCCTGCCAAACAAAATACACATTTCGTGTATTCCTGCCCCATCCCGACCTTCCTGCCTCTCTCCTCCGAGCCACACCTAGCCCTTGCCAGCAATGTCTTCTCCGTTCCTCTTCTGCTCCTATCCCCAAAACCCGATAATCTGCACCCTTACGTATTCTGGGTTGTTGGAACTGCCCATTATCCTCTCTTGTCTAACCTGCAACTCGACTTCCCTCCCTCTTCCCCTCTTCCCCTCACCGCTTCCTCCAGTATTCCTTACATTCGAAATTATATATTTGCAAACTTTCGACACAATTGACCAAAGGATGACTTATATGGAAGTCGATGAACTGACTGCTCGATGAATTGTTACGTTGATGATATGGCCGCTCGATGAAGTAGTTTCGATAAATTCATCTAAACCCCAAAGGCAACATGTCTCTGAAACTTAGTCCCATCATACTTAACCATGAAACGAATGGTCACGAGATTGCTTATGGAGGCGTAGCTGTGAGGCTCATATGGTCGGATCTGATAGCAAGGCACTACTGAAGACGCTTAAAAATATGTGGATCTATTGCTCGACTTTGGATCGGGCTTGGTAGTTTTACCATCTGCTGTTCGGAATTAGAAAGGCAAACTCGTGAGTTTCAAAGAGATGCTAGTTGTATAAGCATATACGAAAATATACTAAATATACGTAGATTCGAAAATATGCTAGATATACGTATATTCGAAGAAGGTTGAAAGAGAAAGAAGTGCGCAGATCATAAGGTCTTGCCAGTTGCAGAAAATCAAGGAGAGCGCTATTCAGTATTCTGAAGAGAAAACTATATGTAGAGTTGAGAAGTAGTAAAGGATAAAGATAGTTATCGACTGATAGAAGTACATACATCGCTAATTTCATGGAAGTTAGGACAGATAAATACGTTACAAGAGGGTATGTCAAGTGTGAAAATAAGTCTGAACAAAAAGCAATTCTGAAGAGAGGGAGATGTGTAGAGCCATAAAGCAGTAAGATATAGATAGGGTAGTGTAAACATGATAACATGGCCGTTGCTTTGTAAGTTGTCAGGCTTATATACGTTACTAAGGTAATGAGAAAGACATTTGTTCTGGCCAAATGATCATATTCGTGCGAGAATAAATTCTCCAGTGTTCTTGAAGTCGGACTAAATAAATGCTCGCTACAGATATAATTCAAATTAACTAAGTGAATAGTAAATGTAGTGAAACATTGAGAGTTTTGAAACGGGTTTTAAATTAAAACTCAAAACTCGGTATGTGAATATCTAACTCAAGGATTTGAAACTAGCAATCAAACTAAAATTGTAATTTCGAAAACTCAGGTGTTGGAACATATAGAAACATACAGACATACTTGTAAGTCTTCCACGACCATTTGGGAATTGCCTCAGGGTAGCAAATAGTTAAGAACTGTTGCGTTGCCGTTATATGGGTTCCAGTGCACAATGACATATCTGGGAATATCATGATTGACGAACTAACTAAGAAAAGAGTCAAATCCAAACGTATAGGTCCAGAAACCGTTTATGGACTCACCATAGATGAATGGATGAAGGACATTCATATGCGGGAAGAGGGAGTGAGACAAAGACTCCTCGAACTTTCATGGAATGAGTGTGAAATTTTAAAAACAGTACACTGTGTACCAAGGAACCATCTGAGAAAGATAGGAATGAGAGCAGTGTACTATACAGACGAGGGCGCAGAGACAAAATAATCTGCTCGTGTAAAGCGACAGATTTGAGACGTAATCTTCATCGCGAAGACAGTGTAACTAGTGGTTCTACGAGGTTTCCCCAAACACTAACGCAATTTCTCTTCTGCATATTGACCAAGAAGCATTGGAACGTCCAGCATTCGAACAACAGTGGACCGAATGACATAGCTCAAATGCACATTGCAATATATTCAATTTGCAATACTGTATATATTGTATATATTTCGATTTTATATTTATATTTTTCTAGGAATATCTGATTTAAGCTATATTTTCAGGAACTAAAAGGTCGTACCCATATTTACAATTCCATGTCGTTTCGTAGAAAAACATTGTTATTCCATCGAGAAGAACAAATACCGTAATAAAAGAAGCAAAATGAGGCTTAGAAGCCGGTTCGTTTCGGTTGAAATACGCCTCAAACGCTTAAATCTTTTCTAAAACAACCCTCAATACCAGGTTATATATGTTAATATTATATACATTTGACTGCTTTGCATACTTTTCCAGTCAGAGCGGATACATATTTGTGCACGCTCTTTTTGCGCCCCATTTCCCTCTTCAAATGCGCTCACAGCGAAAAAGATGAAGTCTCTCTTGCCAACGAAAGGTGTTTGACGACGCCGACGTTGTGGTTTACGACAAAGCAAATATGGTTTGGCTTAGCGGCGGCGGCAACGGCGGTGGCTGGTTTCAGTGTGTTTGCTATTGTGATGGCGTCGCTGGCGCTAGGGCGGTTTACACTCAGCTGACGCCGCTCCTTCCGGGCCGCCGCCTGCGCCCAAGAAAGGAAGGTGAAAAAGGGCGGTGGCGTCGTACCACTTGCCTTTTGTGCAGTCACACACTCGACACGGCGAAGTCACGTGCGACGTCGCGAAACGAAATCGTTTCATTATAATTTCCTCTCGTGTTTGCCGGATCTGTAAGCATGATGTAAGCGTGTTCATAACTGCAAAGCTCGAAATCGGGGGATTCACATCAGCGGAAACTGTTTTCTCCTCTTTTGTAGGCTTTTATAGGGATTGTAATTTTTGAGTTGGATTTGTGTATTTTATTTATATGGGATCTGCTGATCCTTACATAAGGATATTCTTGGTAGCTTTATGTAGAAAGACAATAGCTAATGTACATGCTTTATGTTATTTGCGACATGAATATTCAGGCATATTTTGTGATTGTAATTTTAAAACTACTTAATATTCAAATTTAGTAATGACAAGAAATGTGAACCTGATCTATAGGTAAAATACCAATTTCTTGGCAACTTTCGATACATGCCAGTCGAAATTTATCCTCTCGAAATAATGCTGTTGATTTCTGAACACCAAAAACCAAATCAACCATGAACAAGTGCTACTTGAACGCTCAACAGCGCAATGCTCAATTAGCGAAATCAAACTCGTGCGGAAATTTCCGCCAAGATCATTCGACCGATATGAACACGGCCAACAAGTGGAAGCTGCAGAGTGGAAAGCGAAATTCTGCACATTAAAATTGCTTCCATTTTTTTCCTCGTTGAGTGCAGTTTACATACTGACACATTTATTCCCTGCTTTTCCATCCACAGTAACGCTTTGTTCTCTTCTATTTTCTTTCATTTCATTGTCAGCTTATAATTAATACCTCGAGTTATAAATAATAAATGCAGTGTAATCATTTCCAGCGGGAGCAAGAGCAGCGCGAATTTTTGCCGGCTTTTTAATTAAAATGTTGACCACAACAAAAGCAGGCGCACGTTATTTGGAGAAAGAAACATTTTTCCGAGAGGCGCGAGTTTCCCCAACCAAGAGATTATTTCACTGCGATTTGTGCGCAACAAAGCGCTCATATTTCGTTATTTATGTGGTCGATACACCTATGTGTAAGGGTGTGCTTGGGGGCGGCAACGGCGCCGGTGTTGAACTTTCACCGGCGCGTCGCCGAGCACGTTCGACGGTGGGTCTTACGTGGATATCAGAGATTAGATGCGGAGATTAACAGATCGCGCGATTTATACCCATAAACTGGCGCAATTATCTGATATTTATTGCTTACCTTTTGCTGGCTTGTGGCGTTGGAATGTACGAAACCGTCGAGAGAGAAGTCGGGGTCGGCTGTAATAAAATGGACCTTTGGTTGTGTTCGCATTCACATCACTTCCGCGTGCCCGCGAGTAAATTATAAGGATATTTATTAATTTCGGCCTCGTGATGGATGATTTATTGAACGTAGCCAGTGTTTCAAGATACTTCTGCCAAGCAATGAATAATAAATTGAATAAAAATGAGCCACGAAGAATGAGTAATGCAATGCTGCGTCGAAGTCGATGATAATGATGTTGTTTATGACGATGATGTGACCAATATTCTTGGCTATGTTTGTTTTTGTGGGGCTTTCCTTCGATTATTGTTCTATATGTACGTATACGTAAGGAGGAAATATGTTTTCATTCTTTATTCTATGAATATTTTCATTTATTTATCATGTTACGATCATTTCATCGTTTTTATTTCATGCCATCTCATTTAGACAAGGGTAAAATAAATTTATATAATATATATGAAATTCAACAACTTTTTGAGTCAAATTACAACGCTACCAATAACGCTCATACACTATTTTGCACAATCTCAAAATCTCTATTAGACTGACTCAAAACCTTCACAATAGAATACCATATGTTGCGAACAGCGACATCAACCCGCGAATATTTTATTTTTAGCAGGATTCGTGGCCTATCCGTCCGATGCAAATTGTTGAAGATGTTGAAGAGAGAAGTAGATGTTTCGAGAGTAAAAATATGACTAAACTTTATTTGACAAAATTATTACGAACTAACTGTCCTTCTTCCCACCTCCGCCTACATCTCTAAGCGGGAGAAGGCCGATATTACCCTCTAACAGCAGCATACCAAGCCGGGCACACCGCCTACAATCATACCTATAGGCGCGCCCTGCCTCTCTCACTCTCTTCTGCCCACAGGGTGCCTCTGCAACTGGGCACGCATGTGCCGTTACGCTTGTCCGTGATAAGACATTTTCTAGACGCTTAAGGCGCCAAATCCATCGTGCAACCACTTAAACCTACCCCAAGAACGTCTTGTGCCTCTATGCTCTCTGTATTAACTACTTGACGACTCAGGGCTTACAAAAACGTGAAAAACATGTGGTGTAGACTAAACAGCTCAAAAGTTCTTTCACGTCAGATTAAGTATAGATAATTTGGCGACATATATAAAAAAGGGGCTCTAACTTGCCTCGCCGTTCTCAACACCACATTTTTGAGGTTTTCTGGAATTTTATATTACTATAATATAATGTGTGAAATTGAAAATCTATTTTCTTAGTCTATAAAAATATTGTTACAGATAATCACTTCATTTGTGATTGTCGTCTTGCATGGATGCACAGTTTGCGCAGTGCTACGAACAACACGCGAATACGAAGACAACTAGACAGGTTGGTATGCTTCTGGGAGAACACGTACCCGGAGGAGATGCTCGTCGGCAGCGAAGCACAGCTGGACAAGCGAAAACCAGCACACATGTCGCACACTGTTGTTATCTCGATGAACGCGCATCCACACGAGGACGAGTTTGAGGAGACGACGTATGACATCGGCGGCGACGACTACGATCGCCAGCAGGACAGCGCGTCCAGTCATCGACGTGACAGTGTTGGCGATGCGATGGATACGCTCGATGCACGCGGCCGTGGGGGTGCTGCGCACTCGACCCGCGACCCTACCGAACGTTACCTGCTGCAGATCCCCCTCAACGACCTGCCATGCCCGCTCACCGAGCAGCCTACGGAAGAGACGCTTCGGAAGAATCTGCACACACCTGTCTACGTCGAAAGTAACGCCGACAGCTGCAGCTGCAAGCGTTATGCACTCGCGTTAATTGCCGTCGTGCTCATCGCCGGAGGTTTCTAAACCGACCATCCCGATTTAAGAGTACTATGAATAATCCCATCGGTTTTATTTTTCTATAATATGCACGGGTTGCGACTGCGCATCTGAAATAATACAAAAATCACGGTTGGGCTGTTGGTGGGCCGCAGGAAATCCTAGCGGTAAATGTTGAACTCTGTGAGTGTTATTTCAAAGCCGATGATTTCGATGATAATGAACGTCCAGCACAGTATTTTCTCGCTCGAGCTCGAATTTGCGCGAATTGTTGTGATTATTCATATTATGCGTACTTTCATTGTTCTCCTGAAGGACTGACTGGTGCTGATGTTCTCAATGCTGGTAGTAAATTCACCCTTCGTCGTTCGCGAAACAAAAGAGCAACAAAAACCCGACTCGAGGCCCTTCCCCAGCGCGGAAAAGAAGACAGTTAAGTAATTATGTTCTAATTGCTTATTAGATGGAATTAAATCAACATTTAAAATCCACGACGCGCGAAAAACCTTTTCTACATGTGAACAAAGCTGGGCAAACTTAACGCAGCCGGGTAATTGAATTAAAATTAATTAGTGGCGAAAGTAAATGAAGGAAGGATTGCCCGTTGTGTTAATTCTAAAACGCATACGAAAATTGCCGGTCTCCACGAAATACGAGCGAAATTGGGAGGACGGGCGGCCTGTTCCTGCTGGGACTACTGGGTTTGCGGATGGAGGGCACATCCGCACGTGCGGAACAGAGCAAACAATATGGTCCTCTTCGATGCACCCCGCTATAAATCTCATCCTGATGCGAGCGGCGAGACGCTCAAGCGGTTTGCAATCCCTTACGCCCAGCACCTCCGCCCTTCGAAACTCTGTAACGCGTCTCGTTCTCTTTTATTCCGCTGACAGCCTACGCTATTATAAAGTGCTTATTTATTTTTAATCTGAGGAGATAAAAGCGAGTAAATATTTATTCAGAATGTGGGTCAATACAGGTTCGAGGCTTAGAATGCGCAACTTTCATACAGGTAATTTGTTTTCGTTAATTTTAAGCTGACGACGGTTTCAAATATTTGTCCTTATTATTTTCGCTACGCTTCGGAGAATAGAAAGACCAACAAAACTATTTCAATTTTAGTACTAATATAGATTATGGCTAGGCAAACTATGAACATCAGCACTGCGTTCAATCTGTGATTGTAAAACAGTCTTAAAATGTTTAGAGAACGAAACCAATCTGAAAAATAGGTCATTTTGATCCCATATTCCCTGTAAGCATACTTTTTTAGGTGATTGGTGACAAGGATCTCAAAGAAACAATACTTTAAAAATATTTCTTTATTTCGAATTCAATTAAAGAAAGGGGCATAAATACTGAGCGTTGATTGTAAATATAATTAATCTAGCAATAAAAGTAAGTGAAATTGAGATTGTATAAGAAAACAGATTTAATTAAATCTAGTATAATGCCATTTTTTTAATTTCATCAAAATATATTTTTAGAACTTAGTAATAATTGGCCTAAGAAGTTATACCAAAGTTTTAATTCGAAAATAAAAACGCTTAGTACTTATACTGCCAAGTAATACAGTCCTGCAAAATTTCATATTGTGTTTTGAAACGATGGAATCTTCAATAGTTTCCAACGCTTTCGAAAGCAACAAAATCCTGCAATAGCGTGTTATTAATGTTTATATTTACACAAACAAAGCAACTCGCAATTTACCATATCATTATTGACTAATACCACTCAACATATTGCCGACCTTAATTTCCGTGTTAACTGTAAGTCTATTGAATCGAGTTTTACATTTCACATTGATTAATTTACGCAACGAATTACGTAGATTATAAGTGGAAACTCATGTCGTTCGTAAACGTTGTAAAAATCCGATTGCAATCTGCGTTGAAACAATTAAACTATGCATTGCACAAATTGCCTCCCCCCCATACACCATAAAATGCCATACTGCAATACTCTACGATGTAAATGTTTGCGGCTCAAATAATTACTACTGAATGTCATAATTACGTATGTAATCTATAGTATCACTGAATTCATTCGTCACCACAAATAACTACGAAAAAAAATTGATATACTCCACTGCACGAACCAACTAAACACGGCACATGAATTGATCATTCTAACATCATCATTTGTGTATAAACATTAAGCATTCATAGTTTCATTAAACAAAGTAAACGAACTTCTATGGTATTTACTTATAAAAGGTGCTCACAGATACAATTCTGCTCATAGCATCAATTTGTTAAAAGAAAATCTAGGGAAAAAACGTATAAAATTTACAGAAAAACTGAATATATGAAGATTTTTAAAAAGGTAAGATGAGGGAAAAGTCATCTAACTAAATAGATTCACGTATTATTTAAGACTTAAGTCATGGGTGTCCAATATAATGCAATACAATTCTGTCGCACTAAAGCGTACATATTTTTATGGCTATTAATTGTAAGTGTTACGTAACCATTAAACCATCCCCTAAGTCCTGCAAGTGCACAAACACTCATTCATGATGTATTATTCAGATTTTTAAATGTTTAACATAAACTTTAAAACTTTAATATACAGATGACTAAATACGCAAACTAAACTGTTTTTTGGATTTTGTAAAATGTAACAAGGAAATAAATAACATTTCATTCATATCAATTTGACGGCGTGTATTTCCTGTGTCATTTCCGACTGCTTTTGGGACCTTGATGAAGCCGACGCGACGAGCGTACGTATTGATTTTGGATTATTTTAGGCACTGGTACCTGTACAAAAATATGTTTTGTAAGTTCGGAGCTCCGGAGGAAGTTTGAGGAAAAGTTGCAGACATTGACTGCGAGATGAGTTACAATCAGCAAACATGTGCGAGCATCTGAAGTATGACTTCATGGAATTGAGGTAGGTGGGTATTAACATTTTCAAAAGACTTAGTACTCCGATAATGAGCAATTATCGTCGATGTAATATAGCATACACTAAATGTACTTCTTACTTATCCTTCTTATATTTGCCTCAATGGTGTTAATTAAAGTATTTGGGGATTATAAACATTTCAACGAATAATAGCAGGTTATTATGGTTTGTATATTTGAGTATGTATATAAGACCATTATTTCCATACTTCTAACACAAAGTTCCTCACATTTCTTTTACGTTTCAATGAATTAAATAGGTTTAAGTAAGTAATAGACATACAAATATTTAAAAAAAAATAGCCCGCTCGGGTAATTTAGTGGGTAGCACCTTGGCGTATCACGCCGGTGATTGTGGTTCGAGTCCTCAACTTCAAAAATCCAACTTCACATGTCACTCTACAGACATCTGCAACTCTCTATGAGAACTACAATCAACGAAAACATAACATACACCAACAACTCACAACAACAAGAAAAAAAAATGTTTAATTACATAACATATATAAATTGTAAATAACATTTAAAAAATGAAAACAGACAAATTAAAATATAGCATATACGATATTATTATTATTATCATTATTATTATTTAAAAAACTACACAATATTGATTACACTATATAAAAATAGTAAAGTATTTATTACTAAACTTATTAAAAAAGTATAAAATAATCTTTAAAATGAAAAGTATTTGTGATGTTAAATATGAACACGATAAAATATATTTATTTGGAATATATTTTTATTGTTTACCTAATTATAGCGGCATTTTCCTTTATAATTTACAAATACCTAAATAAATAAATAAATGCATGCATTCATTACTTAACGTAAAAATAGTTCATTGTAATTGTAAATCGCCCATGAAACGAACGAATTATCGAATTATTTTATTCAATTTATGGTATTCAGAATAAAATATAGAATATATTCATATATAACTACAAATTATGAAAATAAGCATGATTCGCAAGCATTAATCACAGCAAACGCATTTATCCAGATTTTATCGCGTCAATTAAATATGCTGTAGTAAACTGAAATTATAAACCTATCGGCCGTTTGTTGATTCGCTAAATGCGCAGCTTAGTCGCAATAATATTTTCAGAATTTAATTAAAATGACGGGGCGTAAATTTATGTCGCCATTCATTAAAGTTAATAGAAAAGCGTAAAAAAGGGGGACCACATGCGTTAAATCAAAATGCACGCCGGCGGACGTGGTGTGCCTGGTATAAATCCCAATTCAATGTTATCCGAAAAGCGTGTTTGTATGTACTGCGACACCGTCTCTAAATAGTGCTAGTTCGCCTCGCTTTTGTCCATCTCGCGATAAATTACTGACAAGCGGCATAAATTATCCCGTTTGGAGCCAACCAGAACCCACGTTCTTGTGCCGTTGAAAATGCGAAGGCGCCCGGCTGGCATTTGGGGACGTGAGGGGTGGCAGAACGTGGGGGTTGTGCACGCTGGCCAGGCACTGTGGCCCCTTCTATGCTTTGCCACCGGATCGGAAATGCATCGAAAAATATTTGCATGCCACGACATGCGTTTCCCGATTAAATTTAAATTTCTCCGAGTCGATTCACGACTGGAAATAAAAGAACGCAATTCAGTGCCGCTATTATTTCCGTCGACAAACTTTTCACGAAGACGTTGAGCTTTTGAGTTTTTTTAGGATAGCTCGAATCCAGAAAGGAATACTGTGTTTGTCTCAACTAGAATGTACAATGTTCCTGGAAATATACTAGGAAAATACGAGCTCTCATTCAAAAGTTACAAGGAGCGTTGAAACATTGCAAGTTTTATATATTTTATAGGTTTATATTTCAATAAATTTTCTAGGAGATGAATGAATGGATAATACGTTTGGTTTAGCTTGGCTCCATCAAAGGAATTGTCCATATATTAATAGGAACAAGCTTTTTAGAGTTGAATTTTCTACTTTCAAATACGTCCAGTTTAATTAAATCTCAAAAAAGACTTTTAATCTTTTAAGCTCTTTAAATTAGAACCGAAGCAAAGAGAAGTGTATTAACCGGTGGATAGATCAAACTGTGGTCTGGTTTGTAGAATAAAATTTATTCTGCTTTAGAGTCTCCGAAATAAAACGTTCGTTTTTCTTTGATAGTTAATCTAGTCATTTTATAGAGGAAATAATTGTTCTGGATATGTTATTTGAATCAAATGCAATTATCTAGTCTTACATATTTACCAAATTCTTTGGTTTAGAGATCAAGGGATGCTCTTGAACTTTTCTGATTCTGGTACCAACAAAGGAGATCATATCAACTCTAGGTTCAAAAATATTATTTCACATGAAATGAAAAGAATATGAAAAATCAATGGCTTTTTGCATTTGACGTTTAGGAATCTTCAATACATTGAATTTCTGATTTTTTTTTCTTCTTTAATATAATTCAAACCGTGTTGTTAACAGAATTTTATGAATTAATTAATTTTGAGACAACTTTGAAATGTTATTCAAATTTTGAAATTCGTTATAGTAATTGTACAATTTCTTCATGCTACTCTTAAAGTACCCTAAATAAATCGATCCACTTTCCTTGATGATTTTACACGAGGTATAAGTATTTAGTCTATATAATGTATTTACGAACTTCTAAGATTTTATAGAATTTAGAAAAGCTTTTGGAGTTTTCTGTCCCAAGACACCAACAAAGGACATCACATCTACTCTACCCTAGTTCAAAACCTACAAGATATCCGAAAATAAAAAGAATATTGAAATTGCCAAGTTTTATTTCATTTTATAGTTTCACCAAGATCTTCAATATACGAAGATATGTCCTACCGCGACGTGAAGGAAATTTATCGACACACGTATCTACCGGCCGCCGAAGAAACTTTTACTTTCCACTGAGCTTCCTAAGCCTTCCTCGGGCGGCGTTGAAAAAGTACACGAATTTAATCAAGCCAACTCTGTCATTATTTTAACATAACAAAAGCAGGGGTGGCAGAGAGTTAAACAAAGGAAAGTGAAAAAGCGCAGCGTCAAGAAAAAAAAACCATCGAGCATCGGAGGACGCAAAAGGTACGGGGTAGAAGAATAGCCAAACTGGTAGAAGGAAATAATTACGGACTCTGCGTAGGGATAGGATGCTTGGCTGCCGCTTGTTTTTCGCTGTGGGTGTGCGTCGTTGTGGGACGACGACGAGCGTTTGCTTATTGCGTCCGAGCCTGTTTATGCAGGCGTGCTGCCAGCGCAAAACGAAGAAAAGGGTTGTTTTACAACGCGCATTACACGGCGGGATGGGGAGTGCTGGTGGGCTAGGCAATTATGCGTCGCGCGCCCTTTTTACGTTATGGAAATCTTTGGCGATGCTGGGAGGAACGTGCGACAGGAAGGTAAATAGGTATAAGCGAATCTAATCTGCACGTGCATTTGTGCATTCTAATGTCGCGGGCAACGAGCGGCCACGATTACCATGGCGCGTCGCTACGTGAAAAACTATAAACGGTAATAGGTGGGATGTTGGTGAGTTGGATGCAAACTAGCTGGGTGGTTGGTCGGGTTTAAGTGGGAACATGTGCAAACAGTGACTGTTCATTACGGTCCTAAAGTTAGAAAATATTACGTTGAAATCAAGTTAATTCATTTTATATTAAACTTTAACTTGTTTGCAAGATAATTCCTCCTCCCTGGAAAACATTAATGCTGGTTTATTAAAAATTAAACTTGCGAAATTTAAGATGGTTCGCTGTAGTCTCCCATATTTTATAAATATAATGACCAGATGACCCGACAAGTATCCAATCGCCAAATCTCCAATATATTAATATAACATCAACTTTTATAAATACCTTCAATGAATTGATAAATAATATGGACGCATGTTTGGTTCCAATAAACGTCTAAATGCTCTCCAGCGTTTCCTGGTTGTTCTAATTCCTCTGAAGCACGTGTTACCCTTTAATTTTTGCTATAGACATTGATGGAGTGGTTTAACTTTCTTCGAAGCTTTTTTTGTTTGAAAATATTTTCGAAGTAAAACAACTATCCTTAGGGCAAATACATTTCAAATTTCAATTATGTATATAAACGTATAAACGATACGTGGATAAGCAACGTGCAACGAGAACTGTGTGGCCATTTTGTTGCATATCAAGATTTGTAGTTGGCATAACTATTCGGATAAGTTAAATGCCAAGAAAAAGGGTGAAACATAGATAATGCCGTTATGGCCGCACGTCAACTCGTCACTGTATGCTGATGACGTTGCAATTGTATCCTCCAGTAACAGGTTCCAGCATTGCGAAAGCAAAATCCGAAAATGTTGCCCACACAAATGGATTGGTATCAGCACTGGCGTCTCAACATTAACGAGACGAAATCAGAGGTCATGTTCATCAACAAGATCCTGGACAAGCCCCCACAGTTGGTCATCGACAATCACCAGATTCCGTGGAAGCCCTAAGTCGCCAAGTCCTGACGGCTCGCGCGATGAATCAGGGCGTGTCGCGAACCAACGTCGGCGGCCCTGGTTGATGGCGCGGGAAACGCACCGGGTTCCGATCAGAGGTGTATTTGCTACGGAAGAGAAAGGGGATGTGTACTGAGTGGCGACACTTGCTGATAGCGTGGTGAACGCACTGGGCCCACATACAGTGCTTAAACGTCTAGAAAATAGAAGAAATCAGCCCGACCGCTACCAGCTACCTGTGTTGCGCGTTAGGGAAGGCAAAGATGAGAAGAGAAATTGCTCATTCGGCGTTTGGATAGCAACTGATTTTATTAAGTAAAAACTTAAACCTTGAAACCGGTGCGTACCGCCCACAGAACCCTCCTTGCGGTACCATCACTTCCTTACACTAATCTTACGTCTAGGTGTTGGCGAGGCTGAATCGGCCCTCACACCAAACTTCTCTCGCATTCGGGCACACCCTGCCACTCGCTAGCGCTGGCTCTCTCGCTCTCTGTCCGGGTGTATCCAATCTCGGGCCTATGCGCACAAGCCGAGCTGCACCACATGTGTCCACGGAGACCCGTCAGGTGGTGAGAAATGCCAGACCTATGCAAGGCGCCAGCCCGTCGCTTCAACCACTTCAATATCTGAGTGTCTTGTGGTTATCGTGTTCATATATTTCATTCATAATGACCCAGAGATTATTGAAGTGTGACGAATTCCTTCACATTACAGAAATAATGTATAAACATAAGACTAGTCTAAACAACTTGGCGTTATACATAAGAAAAAACTCAAAATTGCCACGTCGTTCGCAACATGGCGCATCCGTGATTGCATGCTCCCCTTCTTCCGCAGTTGTAGGATCAACAGACGCGCTAAACTGACCGCATTCCAGCCCATCATCAGAATCATTATTCTGACATATGGAATCCAGGTATGGGGCTCTGCAACATCACAACGATTTAAGTTGGCGCAAGGCACGTACATGCGCCTCCTACGCTCCGCGCTTGATATATCATGGTTTATCCGGAACCTCAAGATCCTCCACGAATTGGAAATTCCATCACTCACCGATTTTGCCACCGAATCGGCAACCAAACTACATGTATCCCTTGAGGATCACTCCAACCCCCTAGATCGCGACGAAGGCGTGGGCCTTGCCTACTAGCCCGTATGTAATTTGGGTGTAAATTCCCCACCATTACCACATCGACTTAGAGGTTCCACCTGGCAGATGAACAAGGAAGTGTTTTTAGCTCAGACGGTCATTTCTACCTTCTGGCGTGACGCACTAACATCAAGCGGTGACAGGAATCCAGCTTTAGGCCAAAACCGACACTCACATAACCTCTGTTCCGCGAAGTCTAACCTGGACAAAAATACCGACAATATAGATGCTGAAAGCAGATAGTATATCCTGTAGATTTTCACTCCTCGTTAAATAACCAAAAGAGAGTTATATTTAGTCTAGGGCAGAAGATTTCAAACTTTTTAAAGCTGCACCTACCCTCTATTGACCCCCCCCCCTGAAGAGAATTTTCTTAGACCTTTCAGTTTTCATGAGAACGCAATTTCACCACAATACATTTGTTCAGGTATCTTCCAAGGGAAACCCCCTGAAACTAGTCCATACTTCGGGAGGCGCGCATCCCAGATGGGATATTTCGTGTTTACTCTGCGCCACATGTGTTTGGTATGTTTTTGAGAGCCCAGGGTCTTCGCGTGTAGTAATAAAGACTCATATAGGCATAAGAAGGTCCCGGGGGTAGTTCGTAAGTGATTGGCACGTCGCGTTGGAACCATTTAAGTTAAGTCTGGAGAATGTTAATTCCAGGCGTGCAGCTCTAGAGTACGTATGTGTTGAGCAGCCCTAGCTATCCGGTAGATTTTGAGAGAGAGAGAGAGAGAGAGAGAGAGAAAGAGAGAGAGAGTGGTAGGAGGATTTATTGAAGTTGAAAAATTTAAGATTCGCATTTATTCGTGTATTGTATGGATGTTACTATTCGCAATAATTGTATAAGCAAGAATAATAATTGTATAAACGAATGTATTGTATTATTGAATGAAATATTAAACCTTTTATAAACTATGTGAACATCTTCTAACAAACCTTCTTACTACTGATTTTCATAGACTTGACATCAAAAGTCAAACAACCAAACAGCTTAAACCACTGAAATGAATTTGGACATGCAGAAGCTTTTATCGCCGTGTGCGCTTGTTAGGCCCAGTTAGACGTAATAATCGTGTAATCAAAGTAGACATTTTCCATTCCAATCTTCTTCGCCCGACGCCACTGCTGCTCATGGTGCTCAATGCTGCTCCTGCTATCCGTGTGGCGTATTTGTTTAGCACGCAGCCATTCCCCGGCAACCCCCTTTGGAGTTGCGTCGTGTTTCAGGTTTTAAACTTGCTGCCGCCGCCACAGCGCTCGCCTGCCTTTAACAAAGTGAACGTCGGATCGTATCATATTCGATGGCATTGAGCGCAATGAATTGCCCACGACGGCAGCGCGCCGTAAATTAATTACCCCACTATGGGGTAACAGCCCATGTCGCAGCCGCCAGCCATTGGCTGCCACTTCAGTCTTATCATCTTGCTGCGAGAAATGCAAGACAATAATGCAAGTTATATTCGTGGATACTTAGTAGCAATTTGTTTCAATGAATATATTTTTTATATTTAATGTAAATTTTACAGAAAAGTCGTTTTTATGGATATATTGATAATATATTTCGTGCTAAGGTCAGAATCTTGGAATCGTTAATGACGCTTGTATACGAATCGTTATCATGATTTCTGCTAAATTCAAAATTCATTCTGACCATTCTCATCCTTATTACCACCATTACTACAACAATGAAAATTAGTAACCTCCGTTTCATATCTATAAGTTCAGGTTGTGAGTTGTCCGCTACATTACGGATTGATGTGTGACTATGTTGTGATTGAGGTATGTATGTGTGAAAGTGTGGGTGTTGCTTTGTTGAATTTTTATAATAATTCACCTGTTGGTTTGGGGAATCGAACCCCGTGCACTTTAATGGTAGGTGCTAATGTAGTCTGCTCAGGTCTAAGATATTATAAGGGGCGAAATATTGAGAATTAGGTGGATTTCCAAAACCCTTTCCTTGGCTGCTCAAACGGTGTCATCTGTTGTTGACGTGCTTGTCATTGGCCTCCTCGCGGTTATCTTTGAGGATACCATTTATTACCAATTTCTTTATGCCCCTTTTGGCGGATCTATCGTTTGATAAGCAAGAAAACGCTGAGCACGCTAAACACTTCCAACAGTCATGCCTCTCACAGGCAATCTAAACGTAATACATACTTGAAACTATACATATATTTTCGTGAATGTACCAATTCTGCTAATCAAAAGTAAATCGAATGTGTTGACCATCAAATTTCTAAAGCCGCTCTCTCCTTTTATACAGGAGTCCAAAAATTAACATTTTGCATATTTTCATATTTGCTTTATTTGTGTATTTTTTTAACAAGCTTATTCAATAGTATAAAACTAACACACGTGAACAAATTATTATATAATTAATAAATTAATTATCAATTGTATTTGTCCCCGCCTGATCGGGTCTCACCGTTCGTGGATTAGCATATGTGTGTTTTATTGGGATGAGTTGCAAGCCCATCGCCCAACCCTCCTTCTTATTCAGGACTTGGGAAAGTGTGGAGTGCGAGATCTTATTTATGCTAATACCGGAAATCAAACCCGGAACCACCTTGTCTAAACTAATTTGAAAAAATAAGGTCACATTTTCAAAAAAGAAATTAATATACTAGCCCACTTGAGTACCTTAAATGGTAGATCACTTTTGTGAATTCATACATGATGTGAGAAGACAACTCAGCTTTACACTTTAAACTTTAAATAAAGAACTTTATAGACATTCTACTCACAATTAGATCTCACTCACAACTTATCATGTACTCTATCTACAATCTACAAAATTCTATATTAAATTTGTACTCTTGCTTCGCTCTACCATGCAGGCGAATGGGGTTCGATTCTCCGCGGTGGCCACCTATTGGTGTGAATTAATTAATTCGTACTTACATCACACAATGCAACAATCACTACACGACAAACAACATATAAACAACAACAACAAAAATTTAGCAATAAGTTCCCGGACTAATATAGTTACTTTGCACCTTAGCAAAAAATATATATGTGATACAAATCATAATAAGATAGGCGAAACTAAAAATAAAAATAGAAAATTTTGATTAAAACTCTAAATATTTGATAGAACTGATCGAAATATCGAAAAATTGCAATTTAATCTCCATCTCGGCAAGAGTAATAATGTTTTAATATCCAGGTGAAACCTGTTCAAATCGGCGTTATTAAAACGCGCTGGTAAATGCGCGGTGTGCGCAGCGCGTGAATCGCGTTTTCCCATTTTCGATTTCCAATCTGACTCCTGCTGCCTGCCGGCTTTATTCGCCTACGCACGAAATGTTGTTTGCATAGGGTCACTTGATATTTTCCGCCGACGTGATTTGAAAGCCTTCCAACGGCCGCCCGCGGGATGGTCCACGACCGCAGCCAGCGAATATTCAAATACGAATTCGCCATCGCTACATATTTGAATAACTCGTAGATGTATATTTGCTCGCGGGCGCAAAACGCATCCCACGGCGTGGCGTCTCCCTGCCTTTCAATTCCGTGCTCCATCCGCCTCGAACCATGCCCCAAAACTCTTAAAAACAGAAAACTATTAGCGTTACGCTTTCACAAGACGCGCCAGGACGAATTTCGGCGTTCCACACGCTTTCTTAATATTTATTCCCTCGAAATACGCCCCGACAGACGCCCGGATTTCCACACGTTTTTCGATTTCCCGTCCGCAGAGGACTTGTTTATCCATTTTCCAATAGCGTGTCGTCCGTCCACTCCGCCGTCCAGATTCCACACACCAATACAAACCTTTCACCGGCAGAACGCATACAACCTTCCAGGCTATGCTCACCCGATATAATATTCTTGTGCGGCTACCTTTTTTGCTCGCCTGCTTGCGTCTCGCCAGACACGTTTTCTTGCACTTCCTTTGCACGCCGTCATCGCCAACTCCTTAGGGGAGTATTTTCAGCCATGCTTGTTTTGTCCGCATTTGCAAACTTGCAAATAAATGCTCTTTGTGGCAAAACCACTTTTTCCGTAATTATTTTTAGTTTGGGTTTCGGCTTGCCACGTAATACGCTGCAAGAGTTGTTAATTAAACATAGACCGGCCGCATTGTGTAGCTGGGGCTTCGCACTAGTTTTCTGCATAATTATTGCCTGTTGACGATTAATGCGCCCTGCTTGGCAAAATTCGCAATGTCAGCCGCACCGTTGCATAACTGAATTTTCGTTACAAACTTTGATTGAATTTTAAAACTTCGATTTCGCTGGAAACAGTACGTGAAATTTCGGTGCATTCTTGCATCGCTTGTGAATATTTATTAGGAATTAAAGTTAATTGCGTTTTATTCCGGCTTTTATATCTGGTTTAATAATGTCCATTTATTTTGGGAAAACCATGCTTGAAAAAATCTATTTAGTACTTCATAATTTTCAATTTCAATTTTTTTATATTTATAGGCAATCAAAATAATTTAAATGGGTTCGAATACACGTAAATCTCATTAATAAACCTATTAATTATTATTTCCAGGAATTTTATTTCAATCATATTTTTTATTGACAAAATGATATAGAGTGTCTCTCCGAACAAGACCTTTATCAAAAAAAAACCTAAATATAGATATAATTAATTAATTAAATTATATTTTTACGGCTATCAAATGATTTATGGTTGTTATGATATATACAGACCCTTGAACATACCGCTGTGCCACTTGACTGGACATTGCAAGGAAATTTCACCACTTGGAAATACCGAAATACCGCTATTAAAATTTTGGACGGTACTGTATTAGCTAATAGTAACATGGAAGGCAAAAGACAAATGGGAATACCAAATAAATGGTGAGAAGATATGGTATATGAAGCGCCAGAATAATAATAATAATAAATGCGAAAGAATGACGAAGAACAGCATTAGAATCGAGTTTAACCTGGTCTTGAACCCCTACAAAACGAAATGGTGAAGTGGTAATCACGACTTTTCGTACAGGGTCCAACAGAAGGAAAACCAAACCTTATTGCATTGTTAATTACATATATGCCTACTATCTCACTTTCTGATCAAAAATGACTAATCGTTATTGTGTCACACACTAAAAAAGCGCTAAAATAGAGAATTTTACAAATTAAAAACATAATAGCTCCGGCGGAGACGAAAGCTCTCCGAAAAACATCAAACTCAGATAATGAATACGTTAATGAAGTTATCAACTCAACGAATCAATTCGAAACTATTCAATATGATAAACTCGTTCAAAAAAAAAAAAAAAAA
>JAODAC010007667.1:0-28846 GCA_027575185.1 Mimaenictus wilsoni
ATCCCCGGTACAACGCGGTAGCATGTCGAGTGAGAGTAGCAAAAAGCCAAGCGAGTAAACCCCATAAAGGAAACCCCGGTACGTTACATTTAGTGGAGACACCATAAACCTATCGTGACATTTGGTGGGGACGCCTAATAAACGTACCGTGACATTTGGTGGAGACGCCTAATAAACATACCGTGACATTTGGTGGAGACGCCGCTCACACGGTACGCCACACTATGACTTTATAAATGACTTAAAAGAGTGGAAACAAATTGCTAAAACAATAGACAAGTATTTTCTAATCTTAGATGTGTGTTTGCTGTCAACATGCCTGTTAGTATCATTTTTTTCGATAATTCTTCGGCGACAAGTGATGTTACAATTTGTTCATCATCTGTCTTTGGTGAGAATAATGCTTTTAATCATTCTTTTACATTTTTAATTATTTGTATTCGAGTTGTTATTGATTTTATTTATTATATTGAAAATCCAATTAAGTTTCTCAAATTAAGGTTGACGACATGATTTACCTAAAGAACTCACACAGACTAATGTATGAATCTCTTCTGGTCAGTACCGTCACAACAGTGGTGGTGCTGGGCTTCTTTTCCACAGCTTTCTAAGTAGATCAGTATATAATGCCTACACATTTAACGTTTCATGAGGCTTCAATTAAGTATATTGTCGCAAAGACATATTCACAACTGTGACCCCATGGATCACCAAATACAAATTTGGAATACTTTTCTAAAAAGCTTATACATGTCAAGTCATTGATCTAGATTTATAAGTTAGACCACCACAGGATGGTGACCTACACGATATCGTCCCGTCGCCTTGAATATGTTTAGTCAGCCCTGGTCGCTCCCTTAAAGGTTTGCGTGAATGTTTTCCTACGTACTTTCCCACATTTTTAACGCATCCTGTGGTGGTCTAACGAATCCGTTGTTATAAATCTAGATTAATGACTTGACATGTATACGCTTTTTAGAAAAGTATTCCAAAGCGGTGAGGGGGAGAGGGAAGGAAGTCGAGGAGCAGGTTAGGCAAGAGAGGATAATGGGCAGTACCTACAACCCAGAGTATGTAAGGGTGCAGGTTATCGGGAGGAGGCCCTTGTACTTTGGGGATAGGGGCAGAAGCGGAAGGGAGAAGACATTGCTGGCAAGAGCTAGGTGTGGCTCGGAGGAGAGAGAGGCAGGAAGGTCTGGATGGAGCAGGAATACACCAAATGTGTATTTTGTTTGCCAGGGGTGGATACCTGGGAGCACCTGGTGAGGGACTGTGAAGGACTGAGAAGGAACGGTTAGGGTCCCAAGGAAGAGGAGGGAATATTGTCGGAAAATGGCTTGAGGAAAGGGGAGACGGCTGGCTATAATCACAAAAATAGGGTTAGAAAAGAAAATGAGAAAGTCGATCCTAGGATGATAATTATATTGTTATAGATATAGTTTATAGATGATGTATTCATTGAGTTACGTGGTTATTATTTAATTATTGAATGTTGTGAGTGTGCAATGATTATACTGAAACTGGAATGCAAATAAAGGTTATACATACAAACGCCTATTTGCAGTAAAAGTGGAAATAACTGCACAATAAGCATCGGTTCTAGTTAAAAGTCAAGTTAATGAAAAGGATTGGGATACTGATGGTATAACCCAAGCCCATCTTGCTAAAATGGTTTAGATTTATAAATTGAGGCACTAGATATGTTTAATCAATTGTTTGGTCTAACAATTATGGTATCACTAATAACGAACATATTTTAATTAACGTTTCTTCTCTATTAATACTATTTACAGACACAAATATGTTGTTGGCTGCTGTTTCACGTCTGCCGATTAATTTTGATTGTTGAACCCGTTCATCTACTAGACGAGGAAATTGACGGTATAAAGGTTACGATCCGCAAGCTACACTTCAAAGGTTTAAAAGAGACTGCTGAGGAACAAGCCGAAATATTTGCTAAAAAATTGTTGATTTTATGACCAACCTTGTGGAATGTTTTCTGTGATTCGTGGTGTATTCACTGGAGTAAATAATTGTTGCTAGAATTGTATCCAAGGCAAAACATTTATTTAATTTACAGGTGTTACACTCAGTAATAACCTATTTGGTTATATTAATCAACATTTAGAATTGTGGGTTTTTATTGTGTACCACAATACATGTAATGAAATATATACAAATAAATGAGATTGAGTACAACGAGGAGATCCAGGCGGAGGCGGCAGCTGGCGTAGGTGTCCTCGGTGGAGAGAGACGGCCGGAGAGGGACACGGTGAAGACTCTCGGTACGGCTGGCTCTTTGGTGGCGACAGCTGGTGTCGGGCTCGCTGTTGGTGGATGCTGATGACTGATTGTGTAAAGACTCGGTGAAGAACTGAACTGAACTGAACTGATTGATGGTGTTGAATTGTGGACTAAATACACCAGGTGAAAATGCTGACGCGACCATTTGTTCAGTTCGTCACAGCGGAACACGTTGTCGCCATCTCGCTGCGCATTGTCGGTGTTGAGGTGCCAGCATTTTCGATATTTAGTCTGGCGGATGTTGATTGTGCAGTTTATGGATTGTTGATGAGGTTGGTGCTTGAGATTTGTTGATATTAATTGTGATTTGATGATTCTTCTTGTTTGTGCGGCAATGGATTGCCGCCACAGAATTAAATGCTTGAGTAGGGATGTTAACACGTCCTTTTTGTGTTCAGCTTAAATGACTCGCACTGTATTTGAAGGAACATTGGAAAACGCATTAATTTGATCTATAACTTTCGCAATTGCTCTGTTTAAATTTATTGCAATAAGCAATAATATTGCAATAATATTGCCTAAGAATGATGAGATTTTAAAAACATTCCTCACCCTGTGAACCTATAAAGCCATTTACTTGAAATGTTTTGTAAGGTTGAATGATGCAAGACTCAAGACCAGTACCGAAATTCAAATGTGCCAGTTGATCAAAGTTAACTCCAGAAATACGGGCTTTAAGTTTACATATTGGACTAGCCAACCAGGCTGTTCGCGCCAATCCATGACAATCCAGGATAACAAGTTTTGTTATAACGTCGTAACAAGAGTTTTGCTTTTTATTTGTATAAGACAAAAGCGAAACAGCTATAAATGCATTCATCGCTAACGATTGAGTCACATTACATCAGTCACACATTATCAGTTACTCTAGCAAGAAGTTCAATGAAGTAGACCAAACAAAATTTTTCATTCTACCTTATATTTAGAGTCACTCAAGATTGTCTGCTAAAGTAGACCCTAAGTAATTCAACAATTTTATAGATAGAAGCTTTAAAATCGGCAGTAACCTAAATTTTTTTTTCACTCAAAGAGGCTAATAGAACAATCGATGGTGTAGTTACGACTGTGCGATTGATGGTATTCATATTAAAAAATTTGTTTGTATTTGTGGCGGAAATTCATTGGCGCACAAACAATATAAAGATCAACAAATTTCAATCACCATCCGCATCAACAGGCCACAATCAGCACGTAATCAGCATCCGCCGAAGCTAAACATCGAAAATGCTGACACCTCAAAATCGACAAGGCGCAGAGAGATCTCGACCGCGTATTCCGCTGTGACGAACTGCTGCCTCCCTGGATCTCCACGCTAATCTCCTTCATTTACTTATTTCATTTCATTATTGTAGTTTCAGTATTGTGGTACAAAAAATCCCTCATATTCACATTAAACAATTTGTTTGATGTTTATTCCAACATTGCAAACTGCAAAGTTGAATAATTGAATGTACAGAAAACATATTAGGCACATTAAAATGATCTGATTCTTTTTGTAAAGTTTGATTTAATTTCCTAATATTTGTACTTTACATGTATTTGTCGATAATTCATTAAACATAGTCTTCGGTGCTCATTAAAGATTTAAAGTAGTTTATTTAATATATTAATACAGATGACCTACAAGTTTTTCTAAATTTTAAACAAAGTCTATGCAAAGTAAATTTTGTCGAAACGGCATGCTCTAAAATGCAGCGAGATATAGATCATCTGACAAAATTTGGAACAACTGGTTCATGTCTGTAATAAACACGTATCAAGTATATACTAAGCCTGCACAATCGATAAAAGTTGGTCGCAGTGCTAGTGGCATTGACCGCCCAGGAATGATTAAAAAAGGCCTTACTTAGGAAAAGTACAATTTTTAATTAATGAAAAAAACAGGCAGACATGAATGAATGCAAATGGCAAAATCAACATTTATAAATAATCCTTAAAAATAAATAGCTCGCCAAGTTTATCAAAGGTTATGAACTAGATGAATTAATTCAGCGGTGTGAATAATTCGAGGCAGAAGATTGGATAAATTTTTATTAGGTGCTTAATTCCAAATCCCTCAATTATAATTACAATTTTGTCAATTAAAATGGCTATTTTGTATAGTTTGACCGCTCTTTGAATAGAAATATTTACTCATCGCACGAGTACTAGCAGTTACTGTACAGTATACTATTAAAATAAGTCAACTATGATTTGTGTCTTATGATTCGATACTTTCGATACGCAAATATTGAAGAAAAGTATCGATATTTATTGGTATCGAAAATAGACATTGTCGCCATCTGTTAATGATTTTTCTAATTATTTTTTACTCGTTACATTAATATTCCAGTATATTATCGACCCAATGATTCTGATGTTACTACTTGGGAGTAACTTTTTGAGAATGAAAAATATTGCGGCAATTCTTAAGTAATAAAATTAATGGTTGTAAAATTACTGATTGAGTAAATTAAGGAATCGACTTCGAAGTATCGAAACTTGTAATTTATCAACTTTTAATACTTTAATTGCGACGAATAGATGAAGCCGGAAAGTATGGGGAATATAAATTTCTTCATAATTAATATTTCTGCGAATGAGTAATAAACTATTTTGGATTACAGTGTAAAAAGCATAATTTGGGTATTAATTTCCAAATGTTTCAAGATTATCTCGTGCATTGCGTTTAACAGATATTACTCATTCATTCGTTCTCGGAATTTCATCAATCAATTTGTATTAAATCTCAAAAGGATCACATGTCTTCTCACACAATTCGCTGATTTCAGTAACTTAATTTAGTCGACGTGTTTGTTTAGTGTGATTAGAACACTTGGTTATTTGATGTTTTAACGTGTGAGTCGTACGTTCAAGTTCCTGCTGCCAACGAATACAAAATGTAGCGTGCCCAAACATCTAAATTTGTTGTTTTTAAAAAGTTCGTAATACGATTATATTTCTTCTGCCTTTTTTTTTCTTATTGTTTTTGCCTTGATAAATATCCTTGAAACAACTAATTAAAACTGAAAGAATTCTCACACATCTACGTTATTCGACCAATTCGTTGACTACAACGAATTGGTTGTTGAAAAGCCGCTTGAGGAATACTGTCGTTAATTTATTGTTGGTCTAAACAAAATTGGCGCAAACGTATTTTAAATGCCTACCAATGTTGATTTTAAAATGTTCATTATTCGATCACATTTCACCCTGTTTTTTGTTTGATAAATATCAAGAACTAGTGGAAAATTACAAGTAAATAGTAGAAATAGTTATTCTAAATAATTTTAGAATAAATGAAATTTTAGAAATATATTCAGTAAGTAACTTCAGCAGTAAGTATCGACTGAAGTCATTCTAAATGTGTTGATCGAATTATAATTTATCGATTTGATTGTATATTATTGCTTGGTATAAAGAATTTAATGATTTAATTTCAACAGCGTGGACGATTCTGTCGCTCAAAGTACGATTACCATCATAACGGGTGGTTATAGGAGCACGTCAAAAAGTATCAAAAATGACTAATTCGATACTATCGATAAGTATCGAAAATTAAAGTATCGATAAAAGTCGATAAGTACCGATACTTTTTCGATAACGATTTTTTTTGACATCCCTATTTATCATACCATTCCCGTTGCCCATGTTCTTCCTCCAATTTAATGAGCAACCCCCAAAACCTGACAATTTCGTGTGATAATTACGAGACATTGATTTGTATTTCCTCTAGAACTTGTGAAATAAGGTTCTGGTTAGTTCAGCCATTTGACTTTTCTTATTAAATGAGAAACTACTATTGTGCGTTTAATTTGATTGTCTGAGCAGTTTGAGGTAGCAAACCGGGTTTCGTCCACTTCATTTGAGTTGTTCTTCTAATGATAATTTTGCTAGAGTCTGACAACATTTGGTAGCATATGTTTATGTTTTTTAAGGGATGGATGTGTGAAGCCAGTTTTAATGTATTGAGTGGAGGTATGGGGTATATATGAGTGGGAGTGGCTGGAAAGAGAGCAAGTATGGTTCCTGACGGATCTAATGAGGTTAGAGAGGTCGACACCAAATTGTATAGTCCTTCAGGAAACTGGAAGAATGAGGGTAGTATGGGAGTCTAAATGTAGAGTCGTAAGGTATGAGGAAAGACTAGTGAGAATGAGAGAAGAGCGGTTGGTGAGGCAGGTCTGGATGACAGGATCGAATGCTAGGGAGAATGAGTGGGGGCGAGAGAGAAGAAGGATGTATGAGGCAGGAGGGTTATCGGAGACGGCGGTGAGGCAGGTATGGGAGAATGGGAGATCGGTAGAAGGAGTAATGTGGGTGAGAGTCCGGGAAGTGGAGAAGCAAATTAGGCAGAGACGCAATAAGAGAAGCGCCTATAATCCAGGGTACCAGGCAGTAAAAACTGTGGGGTGAAGACCGGAATATATTGGCTGCATAGGAAAGGCAGCGACGGAAAAAGTGACCCTGGCACGTGCAAGGTGTGGTTCGGAAGAGAGAGGATGGAAAGTGTGGATGGGAGCCGAGTTCAGAAAGTGTGTGCTATGTGAGGAGGGATGGGATACTTGGGAGAGCATTTAGCAGGAGAATGCATGGGAATGAATCAGGAATGGGCGAGAGGTATGCGAGAGGGAGGGAATGCTCGACTGGAGATGCTTACGAGGCGGGAGAGTGTACAGGAATGAAGAGTGAAGGTGGATTTATTGTATTTATTGTGCAATATTTAATATTTTGTTAAGTTTGTTAAATAGTTGTAGAGAGATGGAAGAAGGAAGTTGGATAAGCTAAGAAGATATGCCAATAAAGGTTCATTCATAGAAAGTGAAATTACTTGAAAATTTGAACTAATTTTGTATTAAAAATTTCATTACGAGAATCACGTTAAAGTGAGAATTCGGGGCAGTTTCACTATGTAGTACGATTTTGGTATATACTAGTTGCAAATATTATTTGATAATAATAAAGCTAGTAAGGTTGTGTCCAGCTTTCTTTTGGTTTGTTTTTAAGGGCTGCACGCTTTTAGTTTCCTAGATAATGCAACTTTATCTGGGGAAATGGTTCACTTCATGACCAATTTCGTGCAAAACTTGCAAAAATTGCGGGCATGCATATTTGAATTCAGTATTATTTTGCAATTTGTTATGTGACTTACAGGTGGTGCGCTCGTAACCCGACATTTATTTCGCTTTACGGATACAATAAACTATGATCGACTTGCATATTTGTATTTTCCATCTAACAATAAGTAACATATATAAACCACTTAACACCTTAATTATGAAACGGTATCAAATCTTTGTAGCTTGGTTTTGAAGTTAGCTTCAGACCGGTAATAAATGTATTGATTTTCCTACACATTTTAAGTCACCTTATTTAATAACACGCCTAGTATGATTAAGAACAATAGTTCGCCCTCTCTAATTGATAGACTCAATTTACTCTTAAAATATTACAAACATGTGTTTTATTGCAATCTGGCTAGTAAAATTTGTCCAACAATCACATTTTACAATAAAAAAAAAAAAACAAATAGCAATCATTAGAGAGTATTATAATAGTTTATATAACGGATGTATTAAATTACCTCAGAAGTAATTCGAGAGTTTGAAAATTGTAGCCCACTAAACTCATCTATGAAACGTTCAACCAGTTTAAACGAGTTAAGCAGTTGTTGAACATTAAAATGTCTCTGTAAAATATAATGATGTTTCTCTTATCATCTGTCTGGATACTTTTCCAAGTTTTGGTCATTATATCAACGGTGGAAAGGTAACCTATTCGAAAAATGTATATAGTAGATAATTTTTTTTTTAATTTTAGAGCTAGAATTATTGAAAATAATGGAAATATAGTTTTTGAGGCATCTCCAGGTGGAAATATCTGTTTCAACATTTCCCTTAAAGGAAAATTGAGTTTTCAGAATGTAGATATTTCAACGATGGTAAAAAATGTTTGTAAACTTATTCGACCAATTTTTAAAAGTATTTTAAATTAATCATTATTAATAACTTTTAGAAAATAGCGTCTCGTGAGAACGTGAAACAATCTAGTACAGATTCTAAAATTGCTCTTACAAAAGTTTCTACAATTGAAAGAGATAATAACTGGAAAAACTTATTTTTAAGTTTGGATAACTTGGAAAGAGATAGTAATAACTCAAGGCGTCACATTTTTTCCTTTCTGGTAATATAATCTGGTTTAATCTTTGAACGAGTATGTAAATGTTAATATGTCATAATTTAAGCGGCCATTAAATATAAAAATAATGAAAATGCATCGAAGATTGCTGAATTTCTCAGTGTCGTTGAATTCGAACGAATGTGCAAGAAATCCTTGTCAGCATGGTGGTTCATGTCATCGTATGGATAGTGGATATATCTGTGTCTGCTCATCTAGCTGGGAGGTATGTTTTCAATGTATGTTAAGACATTATTAAACCACCAGAAATGTAATAGGGTTGGGGTATATCTGAAATGGGGAGGGCACGAGCTGTCTGTCACAACAAGGCATACATTTCAATTTTTTGCTCAATTTTTGAAATTATTCACTTACTGTGTGACAATTCTAAATAGAGACAGATAGATAGATATATTTTCACGGCTACCGACCATTACAGTCTCTCTGCCATTAAATAAATGTACATCGTAATACATAGTATATATAATAGATTTACATCTTTATGTATGTTCGTAGTAGTTGTGTTTTCAGGAGGTTTGAATTCGATAGGTGAATTTTCAGTGAAAGGAACACAAAGCGGTTCAATGATAGCCAAATTAATTGGGTTATTTTTGAATTTTTGTTGGAGTTCGATATGCCGCATGTTGATGGGGAGTATTTAGGTTTTGGTGTATAACAGGGTATTCGGAGGGTTCGGAAATGGGTTATTAGGATGTCGGAGTTTGGTTATGGTTCGCAGTGCTGTTGTTTCTGCTACATTAAACTCTAAATATTTATATTGAAATCAATTTCTTTTATTCCCAGGGAACAAATTGTGAAATTGATAGCAATGAATGTACGAAATTTGAAGGTACAGAATTAGGATGTCAGAATAATGCAACATGTACAAACACAGTTGGAGGATATACGTAAATATAACTTTTTTGTTCTTTATTAGACCGTAGTACACTTTTTTGGCATTTAATTGTTACGTATCAACAAGAATCCCATATATTCTCTTTTACTTGTCTAATACACTAAAACAAGGACGTACATACATGTAAATAAAAACTCTTAATACCTAAATAAATACAAATAATAGCTTAAACCTACGAGTCCACAGCAAACTATTAAATCACCACCTCTTCTCGTCTTCTCTTTTTTTCTCTGCTATTTCTCTCTTCACCATTTCCACCCTTCTCCCATTTTAACATAGTCTTCTTTTCTGTATTAATTACGCCATTTTCTAGTCCTCTTTCCGCGAATTAGGGTATGCGCCACTACATTCCTTCTTGCATTCTTCTCATTTTTTGTTTTCGTCACCCATCCATATCTTTCTTTCTCATTGCTCTGACCCACAGCGTGGTCTTGCCAATAATTTCTTAATTTCTTAACTCATACTCCTGTTATTAATCTACTCAAGCCTTCGTGTGATCACTTTTCTTCTGCGGTATCCTGGGTTCCCCCCATACATGTTCCAATGCCTTTTGCGATTAACCTACCCTCTATTATAGCTCCTTCCTCAGTTCCTGCCATTTGTGTTCCCCTCTCTGCACGCGCTATTCCTTGTATTAATCGCACAATCTCTATTTTATGAATCCTCCTGTCTTGCTTTCCCTTTAGACTCCTCTCCTATCAATTTTCTATCAATCTTCTGAAGCACAAAGTAGTCCGGAGTTGACCTTTCAACTGGCACAAAATCTTTTCGAAATTATATTTGTTTCCTTTCAAGAGCCTTCGCATTTTTGTCACTCCCCAAACCACCACCCCATATAGCAACACTGACTTAATGCACGCATCGCATAACCTCATATCCATGCCCAATTCTCTCCACAGAATCTTCACCTTTTCAGCTTTATTCTCAACTAGGCTCCTCCCGTTTTCCTTTTTATCCAATAAATGACTTTTTCATGATACCGTAGGGTCAAACTAGGAATCCAAGTATTACTCATCATTTTACTTTACACATCTTTACTCTGCCAACTCTTCATCTTTCCATCTTATCATTTCTTTCTTATTCCTTCCTCCTGGTAAATATAATGTCATCTACTTAGTTTTCTTCACATTAACTTACAATTCCCTCTTATCCAGTATCTTCCCACTCTTTCTAATGTTGCTAATATCTTATATCTATTTCTTGTTAGGATAACCACGTCGTCTGCATAAGCCAGCATCCTTAGTTCCTCCTTTCTTATAACCTACAATACTTCCGGTAGCTCAATCGTACATTGATCATTCGTCCAGCATCTGGCTTAAAGTGCATCCCTGTCTCAGTCCTCGACTTATTTTAAACCTGCCCGAAAACTCCGCTTCTAGAATGTAGTAAGATATTAATAATTTATTCTACAAGGTGTAAATGTATTGATGGATGGCATGGTATTCATTGCACCAAACAAACTGTAGATTGCAAAGATAGTCAGGAGATGTGTGGCCATGGAACCTGTATACCTTTGTTTAAAGGTTATAAGTGTTTATGTGATCAGGTAATATACTATATGTCATATAATATATCTCTGATAATATTTGTGAATTTTGGTAATAATATTGAAATCTATCTAAAGGGATGGATGATAGACCCCAATACAAGATCATGTAGTTTGGATATAAACGAATGTGAGACATACCATCCTCCATGTTCCATAAATCCACCTGTGAAATGTGTAAATCTTCCTGGGTCATTTTCCTGTGGGAGTTGCCCGAGTGGTTATAGTGGTAACGGTTTTCATTGCATTGACATCGATGAGTGTCAGGATCGCAATGGTGGTTGCAGTATATATCCTATGGTGCAATGCTTGAATGTACCTGGGAGTAGGATGTGTGGCCTTTGTCCTCCGGGATATAGTGGAGACGGAATTACATGCACGTATAGAGGTATTTGTGGGATTAGTAATGGAGGGTGCCATCCTATGGCTCAATGTTCAGAAGATTCACGTAAGCTTCTTAAATTATAAACATTTATAGTTATATTCTTCAGTTTATAGCACCCATAGGAAGTATTGAAATTCAATTCCTTGAAAATCTTTTAGGAACAAATATAACTATATTCCCACTTATTTATAGGAATTAGCTCCACATATGTGGCTTGCACTTGCCCTCAAGGTTACACTGGTGATGGATTTGGTACAAATGGTTGTATTCAAAGAGAAAAACACAATCCTTGCCAACCAAGTCCTTGTATGCATGGTACCTGTACCGCCACAGGAAATACCTATTCCTGTTCTTGCACACGTCAGTACACTGGTCGAAATTGTGACTTTCGTAAAGACGGCTGCCTTTCTACACCTTGCCAAAATGGTGGAATATGCCGACCATTTTCTTTTTCGTATATTTGCACCTGCTCACCAGGTTTCACTGGAACGAACTGTGAAAACAATGACGTTCAATGTGGGCGCAAACTTGGCGGAAGTGGTACTTTGAATTACCCACCACAGGATTACCAATTCAATCGAAATTCACAGATCAATTGCATTCTTCGCCTGCAGGCAGCATTATCCAAAGCTCTAAACCTTACTATTCATGCTGTTTACCTTCCAGTTTGTCGACATAACTACTTACAGGTATTCGAGTGTAAGAAATTGCAAATTTCAAGTTTTAAAAATTTCTGTTTAAGATTCACGATGGTAAAGACACATCAGCCCCATTAATTGGACGTTTCTGCGATGATGAAAACCGATTAAACAACGGAAGTAGTATAATATCAATGTCAGACTCACTCTATATTTGGTTACGCGGTGATGCATTAGCCCCGAAACCATTTGTAAATATCACTTGGACGTCTATTATCCCAGGTGAAATTTATTCTTTCCTGGATATCGCCTGATTAGATTTGTTTCCTGAATATGACCCTGAATATGGAGAACAAATTAATTTACTTACATTTTTAGTTTGCGGATCATTAATAAACGTTACCGACTCTGGAGTGTTTACCTCACCAGGCTACCCACAGAATTATCCACCAAATAGAGATTGTTATTGGAAATTGAATGCACCATTTAATAAACGTATAAAATTCACGTTTTACCATTTGGAAATTGGAAATTTGAGTGACTGCAGTGAAAATTTCATTGCGGTAAGTTAAAAAAACGTAAGTTATATTAAAAATATAAAATATTTATAACGATATTTTCAGTTTTATGAAAGCTTAGAACCAAACGGGAATCAATTTTTCAAATACTGCAAAAGTGGTATCATCGAACCTGTGATATCACCTTCAAATGAGGTTACTTTGCAATTACATGGAGTTAAAAGCAATAGTGGTTTTCATATAAGGTATTCTTTGGTTGATGGTAAGTCATATTCATAATAAGGTCCATAATTTCACACTCTGAGCGCGTACGAGGTGTGGATTTAGAGCAGTGGTTATTGAGGGGACCACGAACGAATCGACCAATGCAAGACAGAGATTTCGAATTAGTAGTTGAAGCACTATTCACCGTCATACACGATGCTCTAACAAAACAGGCCACAGCAGCAAATGTGTCCAGGTGATCTACAAATTACGCCATTATCTCGCACTAGTTGCTATCATACAGATCCAGCTTGCACCAGCCTGATGTTATTTCTAGGCATGATATACAAATATTAAAGATCACTTGCTCTGCTTGTTCGCGTAGGGAAACACCTTGAGCATACTCTATGCAGTAAACTCTAACATGTGTCGAAAAGCAATATGGCTGCAGTGAGGGCTGGTCCAAAATGGCATTGACGAAAGTCCATAAACCATGCAAAAGAGCTTGACATGGCTAGGACGTGATAGAAATGCACATGTGGCGTTGTCACGACCCACTGCTTGACCAATATGTTGCACAACTATCTCCCACAATGGCACAATGAAGGATATTAACTGTGAAGTACCACAAGGGTCTGTGCTTGAACCTACTCTTTGGAATATTTAGTATGATCCAATAGTTAAAACCTTGCCCCCACCCCTGAAGGCTATACGTTCCTAGTCCGAACGCCTTCAGCTCATACCAAGGCATACACACGAATACAGCTGAAGCTTTATGAAGTAAAGTTGCTCCTGAAAAGAACAATTCACTATAGAATGGGCCGCCGGCGAATGATAGCATCACCTATAAACCTATGAGCGACAATTAAATTTGAAGAGTGGATCAGCAGTTTAATACTCAATATTAATGTTTGGATGAACCGGCGACATGGAAAAATAAACTTCTGGACAACTTAATTCATGATTGGGAGGTCATCCAGTATTACATAGAAGAAGAGCGAAAAAAGAGGAGGAACGTGCAACTTAATATACAACTGGGTATGAACTAAATGTATAAATAGCGAACATAGAAAATGTCCAACCTGATATGGCTTGTATGGAAATTCCGGTGTAGGAGGGGAAAAACCCTACATCCAGTATGTGTGCAATACATCCAGCAGAGTACTGCATTGGCAGGGTACTTACTCCGGTTAGAACAATACCGGCATCGTCCAGAAAAAAACAGCAGAAGAAAAAATATGACATGCAAGAACCGCTGCTTTAGATCCGGGCTGTGTTTCATCAATTTATTTAAAAGAGGATAGTTAAATTTACAAGCTTGCAGCATATCTTTTTAAACACATTTGTAAGATAGGAAAGACTAAGTTCTAAAGACACGCGCGCAAACCAAGTGTAAAAAGGCTTTACGCTCGTATTGTGAACACGCAAGAAATCCATGAGCGCTGGTACTAGAGACACTAGTGGTCCGTGCATTCTGGATGCGACTACCTTAAGCATCGAAACCAGTCAAGCTGCGATTGTATTGCCCTTTTTTTCGGATTTTTTCGATTTGTCTCGCCCTTGAAAATTGACTATGACTACATCTCTGAAAGATTACAATTTGTCACTTTTCAGGAATTAGTGGATGTGGAGCCATCTATACACATACATCTGGAGTTATTTCAAACCCAAGAACTATCTTCGAAAATAAAGAAGCGACTTGTGTATACAAAATTCAATTCCAATACAGGACACATATTAAATTGCATTTCGAGCAATTTGATAACAATGATGATCCCAGTATTTGTAATATCAACAATTTCAGATTAGCCGTAAGAAGATATAATAACTTAAGAATAAATAACGTTGGCTGCCATGTCAGAAATCATAGCTGGCGGTCAACATTAATAGTCTTGTTAATGTTTTAAATGATTAACATTTATATTTAGGTATATGAAGGAAATACCACAGATTCACCTTTAGTTCGTCGAATTTGTGGCAGATTCAGACCAACCGATTTGGAAGTCTTTAGTTCAGAAGCGTTAATTGTTTACAAATATAATGAAAATACAAGATTTGAAATAGAATATGGGACAAGTAGTTAATTTACGATTTAATTTTGGCAAGTGAAATAATTTATATTTTCGTTTCTAGCTTGCGGTGGAACTTACACGGAAGAATCAAGTGTAATTCAGTCTGATAACTATCCAAATCGTATAGAAATTGAGAAAATTGTTAGATGCGTTTATGTGATTAAAAGGCCTCCTCACAATCGAATTCAAATAAATATTAATGCTTTCGATATTGGAAACGCTTCTAATTGGCATTGTCGGAAGGGATCATTAGATGTAAGGAAAACTTCAGATTACTACTATTACTGTTATTTATGTTATTTAAACAAAAATAATCAGGGTTATAGAGTCTGGGTAACACCGATTTCGCTGATTCTTTTTGTGCAGTTCATATATGGAAATTATTTAGCTGACATTTTCCGCGGTCTGGGCCGTTTGGCAAGAAAAAAATTAAAAGTTAATTCAAAATTGCACATCTTAAATTTTTTTTCTGATCAAACGGGGTAACGGGGAAAATCCCCTTTACCACACGTACAAAAATGCTCAATGTCCTGTCGGACAACTGGGAACGTCCCTTAGAACCATTTAATCTATGATATGAAATTGTTTAGATCTCATCAGGCTTGGGAGAAAAATTGCAAAGTGTTCAACATATGTGCAGCAGTAAACCAAATCTACCAATTTATGTCGACTCTAATTATGTTGAAATTGAATATACGGTTATCTCTGGCAATGTAACTGGATTTAGTCTTAGCTACAAATCCTTGCAAGAAAAAGGTAATTTTTAAAGTTATATTTTTAAAGTTTTATCCATATATTTTCAAAGAATGTGGAGGGATCCTCAAGAAAATGTACGGCTCAATTGAAACCCCACACGACTTGCATACATATAGCAATGGTCTCACTTGTACATGGACATTATCAGCAGAGCCTGGGCATGTAGTTCAATTAAATTGGTTAAACTTTAATCTGGAAGCAAGTCTGAATTGTATATTTGAATATGTTAGAGTCTTTGACAATATTACTGAAATGGGTACGGAAATAGGTAAATATTGTGGTAACCGACTTCCTCCTTCAATGACTACTACTTCGAACATTGCCACAATTCTGTTTAAAATCGATTCTCATGATAGTTATGATGGATTTTATTTGACATATCGTTTTATTCCACATTCTAATGGTAAGTATTAATTTAGCATATGTTTAATCGCCTTGTAGCTTTTGTTGTATGAAAAAATTGTAACTTTTGTATCAACTTAATTGGCATAATTGGTTGAACAGATTAAGTAATTTCGAGTAATTTCAGCCTGTGGTGGCAACTATTTCTCACCAAGTGGTATCATCAAATCACCAAATTATCCAATAGAATATCCACACAATCGCAACTGCATTTGGACCATAAATGTACCCGAGGGACAACAAATTCTATTAAATATAACATATTTTGCAATTGAATATGCTGCGTCATGCAATTTTGATTACTTACAAATTCGAAACGGAGGAACCACTACGTCTCCATTAATAGGCAAATTTTGTGGATCATTTATTCCGAAGATATTTTACTCTCATACAAATCAACTATTTGTTCAATTCTTTTCGGATACAAGTACAACTGGACCTGGGTTCGAAATGTATTGGACATCAGCAGCGACGGGATGTGGAGGAACATTAACTTCTTCTATAGGCACAATTATATCACCAAATTATCCTAGCCCGTATGGGCGAAAAGCAACGTGTTTCTGGAAGATTGCTGTGTCGTCAGGTTCGAAAATACAAGCTCTCTTCAGTGACTTGGACTTGGAGTATACCAATGGATGTTTCACAGATTTTGTTGATGTAAGTAGTATTCATTAGACATTCATACTTTACTGTTTAGACATATATGTTATACTAATATTGATTGTAGATATTTGATGGAATTGACTCTCTAAGCAAAAACCTAGGAAGATTCTGTAAACATGTAGATCACACTCCGATAATATCTTCTGGTAACCATCTATCATTGAGTTTCCGCTCAGATTTCAGTTACGAAGGAAGAGGCTTCCAATTACAATATCACACTGTTTGTAACGCTACAATGAAAGGTTTCTTTGGAGTGATTGAAAATCCAAATTTTCCTAATCCTGTCCAGAATGAACATGTTTGCCAATGGGAGATTGAGGTGCCTCCAGGAAATCAAATAAATTTAACATTTTCCCATTTTCAAATCACAGGGAGCAAAGAGTGTGGTTATAGCAATCTACAAATAAATTATTTCACAGATTCAGAGGCAAAAATTCTAGGAGAGTATTGTGACAATAATCCACCTGAAGACCATATAAATATTAAGTCAAATCGAGCTATTATAAAGTTCTATACTGCTTCAAACTATCATGTCTTATTTCGTTTAGAGTGGACCATTGCTGGTTGTGGTGGGTTACTTACCAAACAAAGTGGTATACTAGAAACTCCAAACTATCCAAACCATTATTCGACTAATACTCAATGCAATTGGCATATTCAAGTAGAGCATGGAAAGAGTGTTGAGCTTTCATTTGGACCGATAGATGTAGAGCTACATATGGACTGTATACATGACTCCATTGATATTTATAATGGACCTGATGAGACGTATGCACAAATTGCTAGACTCTGTCATAATGATCCCGGTAAAACAAAAATTATTAGCGGTACTGGTAGGGATATGTTTGTTACATTCACGAGTGATAGTAGCTATGTTGGAAAGGGCTTCCGTGCTTATTACATGACACGGAATAGTAAATGTGGAGGTCGCATGACGACAAACTCGGGAATAATACATTCTCCAAACTATCCCAAGAATTATGATAAGAATGATACCTGTGAGTGGTTGATTGAAGTGGAAAGTAACCATCTCATTAAATTTGTATTTGAAAGTGTGGATTTATTGCTAGATTGTAACAGCACGTATATTAAAGTTTATGATGGGCCTTCGAAAAGATCACCGATTTTGCATACCATTTGTGCGTCTAAGAAACCGACTTTTATTTCACGTACTAATAAACTTTTGATTGAATTTGTCACTCATGAACACCTCACATCAAAGGGGTTTAAAGCACTATATAAAACTACCTGCGGAGCACATATCGAAACGAATAGTAGTGGAATAATCTCATATGGAACCGATGTTCTCAGTAATTCAGGATTGAATAATTGCTCATGGACTATCTTTGCAAGTAATCCAGAAGAACATGTCTTGTTATCATTCTCAAAATTTTCTGGTTTCTGTGACTTTTTTACCACGGAGTCACTGAAGATTTACGATGGTCCCGATAGAAATTCGACGGAAATTGGTAGTTATTGCAGAATGCCTGGAGTCACTCGTAGTACAGGAAATGCTCTACACCTAGAAGTTTTGGAGAGATATGAGCATTTGTCCTTTACTGTTAAATATGCAGTTCTTGATTCAAGTAAGCATAATTTAGAAATATTAATAAAAAAAGCCGAAAAAATGTACATGTTTAGGTTGTGGTGGTTGGATCTCAGCTGTAAGTGGGGAAATCAGTTCCCCAAACTATCCAGATAGTTACCCGGCTGGGATTCAATGTGAGTGGGTACTAACAGCAGGCGAAAGCAATGAAATGCAACTGAATTTCAAGATATTTGATTTACTTCAGTCTGACAATTGTAATGAGGACTTCGTGGAGATCAGAGAAACAAGCAAGGAAGGGCGATTGATTGGTGTATTTTGTGGTAATGAAAAACCGGTTAATGTTACAGCGGTCCACAGTATTTGGATATATTTTAAGACTGAAGGGCAACTGGTTGGTTCAGATAGTACTGTTTCCATAGCGAAAGGGTTTCTGGCTGATTTTGCACTTGGTACGTACTTTTCTTATTACTGAGAAGAATGTAATAGGCAAATGTTTTTCTCGATTTTACCTGAATAACTCTTTTAAATATATGTGAAGACTGTCTATCTATCTGTCTTTCTAGCTACATTTGTAGAACTAACAGGTTCTAGCGGTACCATCGTATCCCCGACATACCCAGATAAATTCATCCCTGAAAAGATATTCAAATGGCAAATTACAACCAAAGCAAACACCACCATTCAATTATATTTCGATACAATGTCCTTTCAAATGTCTGATATCATTAATTGTTTTGGATGTACTATAACTGTTTATGATGGAACCGAGGAGAGTGCTAGTCTTGCAGACAGCTTCTGTATGATGCCAAAAAATGCAATTACCAGTACCTCTAACGTAATGACCATTGTGTTGGGGGGAGACTATTTAATGCGATCTGTCCTGTTTAAACTTCGTTGGAAACAGTTAGGTAAGACTGTTCATAATGGTGATATGAAGAAATGTGGTTCTATTGAAAATACACTTGTTGATCATAACAATATCACTATTAAAAATAACAACACCGTACATGATTGTGAGTGGACGTTCCATTCGAATTTGGGACGCCATCTGAGGGTAACAATTCAGGAAGTAATACCACCTATATTGCACCAACAATGTATGAATAATACCATAACTTTAACGGATGGAAAGGGGGATGCTATAAAAATAAATTTATGTGATCGATACTTAATTGGAAAAACATACAATACTAGTGATAACTTCTTGCAAGTTGTTTACAAATCACAGTATTTACAAAGGTCTTATACAACACTGTTCTCGTTGAATATTACAGATGGTAAGACTTGGTAGTTTTATGACAATTTAATTCTTAATAATTACAAGTCTCCGGCAGTAAATTATTAAATAATTATATTTTTAGCCTGTGGGGGTTCTGTAAAGAAATCCAATGGTATTATCTTCTTGAATACTACCCTAGAAACCAAGATTGGAACTCAGTTACAGGTACATCATTCATTATTTGATGAAGTGCAGATCGTTATTCTTCAAATTTTAGTGTATCTGGGATCTAACAGTGGATGTTGGCAGACATATTGAACTAAATGTAATCACAGATTTTCCAAGAAACCCAATACCCCGCAATAAACTTATCGTACATAATGGGCATAATTCTGACTCACCTCGGATACTTTCACATTATGATACTACCACGAGAGAAAACACAACAACTAGTGGAAATAAGGCGTATATTACATTCACAGGAAATTATTTAGGGGTACGTTATATTTTCAGTTGATAAAAAAACGCTTTCATATCATCTTATATGATTCCTTATAAGGTTACAATTATTTTCAGACTTTAATAATAAAATTTAAAGCTGTATCATCTTCGGACTGTGGCGGCACTATTGCCCTAACACGCATAGACAATTCCACAATAATAGAATCACCAAACTTTCCTGAACTACCTAAACCGTACACTGAATGTTTATGGCTGGTATCTGCTCCAAATGGGGAAGCGTTGCGTATAGACTTCTTGGAGGGGTTTAATTCTGAAACTTCAGAGTATGTTACATTACTTTATTTAAAATTTATTCTGTTGGTTTGTTGGGCTATATTTGGATTCCATTAATATGTGGTTTTAGTTGTTCCAATGAACACTTTGAAGTCCTAGATGGTGCTACATCGAACGGACGACGTCTAATTGAAACCTGTATGTTTTACTCTATACCAGACACTGTTCGAACACTGTCTAATCAAATGTATATTCGTTTCGTCACAAATTCATTGTCTCCTTCAGGGATTATTAAAGCTAAAGTTTCCATAGGTAGGTTATATATAAGTAAACAAATTCCTCAGATTTATAAAATGTAATTGTAGCATCCTGTGGCGGTACTGTGCGAGGTTTTAGTAATAGTATCACGTCACCTGGATACAAACAAGTATTGAATTATCCTCTAAATGTTGAGTGTATTTGGGAGATTTGGATACCGTCTGGTCATAATATGAATATAACATTCGACTTTTTTGATTTACCATATGATGCTGATTTAACTATTGCTGATATGGGTATAGTTAATATTACAAATAATACAGGTATCGTTTGAGGTTATGCAATATTTTGTTGTAATTATAATTTCATATGAAGCTGTTTTACGCTTCTTGAATCTTGTAAAGCTTCTTGAATTTACACATAGTAGATTTATTATCTAGCCTGCTTGCTTGATAATGACTCTACAAGTTATCTGACAGAATTTTTTATTTTCAACCTTTATCCGGCACATTCTTTCCCCCTTTAATAATTCCTTCATATTACTATCAAACTTTTATATACATATAACAAAGGTACAAGTAGACACCATAACTAAACAATTAAACAATAAAAACTATTAATACACTTTCCGCCAGCTGCCACTCTCCCCATTTCTTAACTGCCGAGCATTTCTTCTTCTTTCCTTCTCCTTCAGGATGACCCTACCACATTCACACCTCCTCTCAGCCCTACTGCTCATCACTCAATCTTCCTACGTATTCCCACGTCAAGTGCGCCCACATATCATATCCTACTTCACAGTGCAAACACTTTCTGTACCCTTCTCCCACCCAGACCTTTCTCCTTGTCTCTTCCGATTCACTTTTCGCTCTGGCCATAATTCGCCTTTCACTAACCGTTTTTAACTAGGTCTCCTTCCTACTACCTGCACTTCTTGATCCCCAGGGTTATACGCACTGCTTCAAATATGCTCCTGTTTAATCTGCTCCTCAATTTCCTGAACTCTTACTCTTACCCTTTCTGCCACCAGGTTACAACCAACCAAGCATCGCACTGCCTCCTCCGAGAGACCAACCTATTCATGCATTCCTCTTATCACCTTCGATTGCGTTCCACATCCATACCCTTTTCACCAATCTATCTTCTACAATTCGCACTAGACACTCCTCATATTGAGCGACCTGGTGGGCGACATATTTTGTGGTGGACACAATATAACTTATTCCTTTTCTATAGAATTATACAAATATGACGGAGGGAAACCATCTACAATCCAAACAATCAGCAACAAAATCAAAGTATATTTCAAATCTGGCAAAACCGGAGATTCTGAAGGTTTTAAGCTCTCGTTTGTCCAATCTCGTCAACGCTGTGGAGCTGAGCTAAATACAGAATCAGGTACCATTACTTCACCTAACTATCCTTCACCCTATTGGGGCCATTATCAATGCAAATGGACTATTACTACTGCGGAGTACAGCCGAATCAAGCTGGTTCTAGAAGATATTAACTTTTCTCCCACTCAGTCGCTTATTATCCGAGATAGAGGAGAAGACTTTGTTTTACAACCATTATACCAATCGCGAACGAATAATGACACTACGCTGGTAGTACGTTCCTCTGATAACACAATGGAAATAATTTACTGGGCATTCAGTGAAACGCAAAGTCGGGGCTTCAAAGCAAGTTACTCTTCAGATGAGCCGTCCATATGCAAGCAAGCTATAAATGTTTCATTAAGGAAAATTTCAAGACCTACGGACGAGATCTTCCAATGCAAATGGGTATTAAAACCGAATATGAACATGAATCAAACATTAAGTATCGCTATTCAAATAACTGAAGGTTCGAGGGACCATGGCAGATGCGATTACCAAGATAACTCTATATGGATTAGACATTTTCGCAAAACCAAATACAGTTTTGAAGATATGCATCAATACTGTAAGACGCCTGAGGAGCCTTTGATTGTGAGGACAATGTTTACTTCTGTATGGATTAGTGGCTATCAATTCACAAATAAAACAAAATTTAATTTTACTCTGAGGTATGATGTAAATGACTGTGGAGGTGTCATCACTTCAACGTCTGGGTTTATTTTGTCACCTTCGGGTAAACAGGTAATTGATTGTGCCTGGCAATTAGCTGGTGAGGACGGAGAACAGTACACGCTCACAGTAAATAACTTCAATTTGGAAGATTGTTCAAAAAGTTATATGTTGATTTACAATGGCTATAATCCAAATAGTCCTCTTGTGGGGAAATACTGTGGATCAAACAGTCCCAAAGAGATACGTTCCAGCAAACACTATCTGTGGATAGAATACCATGGAGACAATGGAAGTAACTTCAATCTGACATACAATAAACTCTCAGATATCTGTGGCGGGATCCATCAAGCTCAACACTCCACATTGCAGTCTCCGAATTATCCGAGCAATTACGGAAATAATGTAGAATGTCTTTGGGAATTGCAAGTCAAAGGTGGGAATCATATTAAGTTGGAATTTACAGGTCGTTTTCAGTTGGAAGATGTGGCAAGTTGCGAGAATGACTTTATTGCAATGTATGATTTTGAAAATGAGGAGAAAACTGCCACACGTTATTGTGGTAGAAATTTACCACCAGTTTTTAAATCGCAGAGTAATACCATGTTCGTGTTATTCAGAACTAATAGGAAGGTGACTGGCTCAGGGTTTAAAGCAAAATGGCAATGGGAATGTGGAGGCAAGTTTTCCGCTTCTGACACTACGAAGTACATAGAAAGTCCTTACTATCCGTATTCGTACGGATCAAATAGAAATTGTACATATTTGATTTCGATCCCCATTGATACTTCCGCGCCTTTACTGCTTAATTTCGAAGATTTTGACTTAGGTCAAAAGACGAGTTGCAGGGATCAGTTAATTATAAGTGCAATGGAAAGTAAGGAAGAGCATATTTTGTGTGGATTTAGCCAGCCTAAGAATTTATATATTTATGGGAATATAAGTTTGACATTCACCTCTGGAAGTTGGACTAATGCCCGAGGGTTTAAGTTGGGATATGAAATAAGTTGTAAGTACATACTGTATGTTCTTGTACATTTTGTTTGATGTAAGTATTTTTAGATTGTGGTGGGACCATCAAGGCTCCAATTTTATTGCATGGAAGTTCCCTTCAGGAAATGTACGAAAATGAAGACTCTATGCATGTCTGTACATGGAAAATCATTGCTCCTCTAAAGAAAAAAGTCGTTGTTACGTAAGTGGCTTATGTGAGGTTTTACGTTTTCTTATCAACTATATATAGTTGAGTTTAAGAAACAACTGTTGGTGTTTTAATATTTCACGAAAATTTATTAAATATGATATCGCCTTGCGGCACTAATATCTCCAAGAGGAAGAGTTCTAAAGCTAAGAAATTCTGTTGATTATAACTATTATAAATCAACAAACAACTCTCTCTCTCTCCTATGACTCTACAGCTCTAGTTGAAATTTGACCTCCGTCAGTTTCTTCCTCTATTCTCCTCTGTTAGTTGAAATTTGACCTCCGCCAGTTTCTTCCTCGATTCTCCTCTGTTAGTTGCTATTTTTGTCCATCGGTTTACTTAAGGATCTTCAGAGTCTTCTTCCATCTTTTTTAGGGTGGTCCGATTAGTGCTCTCTTTTCGGATTCTGATTTCCTCCGTGATAACCACGTGCCCTGCCCATCTCAGTAGTTGTGGTAACGTGAAGTATACGCCATTGGGTGCCATATTTCTTGATCTTATTTCATGACCTTTCTCGTGTTCGTTATGATTGCCCCCAGGTAACTGGACCTATTTATCTGAGCAAGATTGTCCTCTATGGAGTTGGTCCTGATTTTCTCGCGTGAATCATGCTTCACGGCTTCTTTAATCTTGGCGTACGCTTCTTCGGCATCCCTTTTTGTTTGGCTTATGATGTTAATATCATTTGCAATTTTAGCAATCTTAGTCGTAGGTAGATTGGTCCCGACAATATTTGATATAGTACTCAACTCAAGTACTAAGTTGAGTAATATTGGGGCTAGTCCGTCCTCTTATTTCAGCCGAATTTTGAGAGTCTTTCAATTTACATTGTACTCGTCCTAGAGTCGTATAATGTATTCTATAAGAGCTGTCAGTAGTCGTGTTTTGTCGATTAAGCCTAAGTATGTTTAAAGTATACAAATATATTATATAATTCTTTCTTTTGCTGACCCTTCAGCCCCCTTGTGAACCTTGGCCTTCGTTGGATTTTGCTCGGCCGGATCCGCTCTCGCCGAAAGAAATTCTATGCATTTGTTGTAGGCCCATTGCCAAACCCTCCTCCGTATAGGATTCAGGCAATTGTGAAGTGCGAGATCTTACCGACACCGAGGTTTGAACCTTTTAGTTAAAACATTTGGCCGTTCACAGTACCCCACGCATTTCTCCAAGTATATTACATACCAAGGCTTTTTCCAAAATCGGTTTTACGGAGAACACTTGATCTTTTACGGATTTTTCTGGTCTAAAAGTAGTCTGATATTCTTCTACGATGTTTTTGCATAATGGCTTTTATTTAATATGCTTACAGGTCTCTCTGTAATTAAGGCATCTCAGTTTATCCCCTTTATTACATATAAGGCATATTATAGTTTCGAATAGTTCATTAGGCAACCTTTCCTCTACTCATATCCTTTGTAAGCGAAGCTGTAATTTTGTTTTACTGTAAGTGCTCAGTAAATTATTTCTATTGTGTTCTTCGATGTCCCTACTATCATTATTCGTTCGCTAATTGTATAATGGCTGTTAAACGAAGTTGTCACCTCCATCTCTGACAATCAGCAACTGCGAGAGAAATCAATTAAAGGCATCTTCACTTATTCGGCAGATCTTTTATGGTCTTTCTCGTGAAACATTAAAACACCAACCGTTCTATTGGAAGAAATTTACTCAGCATTTTCTTCGCAATTTTTAAAATAGGTTTGACCAGGTCAACATTACATACAACAGCAAATGTACAAATGAATTTGTTTCGGCAATGGATGATACTGGTAACGTCATGGCGACTCTTTGTGGCGACTTATCAAACACCACATTACCATCTGTACAAACCAACAAAAATAAAATGTCCATTAAATTTAAGTACAGAACAGTTTCATACCTTCAGTACTTTGAGGCATTTATAGATTTTGTTTATGGTATGATAATACCTTTCTGTATAGTATTTAGTAAGAATTGTTCCTTTCAGGACCCGAAGTTGGTTGCGGGGGTACCATTAACTTCAATAATAATACACAAGGAACATTAATACCCAATATACATGTATTACATTTTGTCCCACCTGGGAATGACTACGATTGTTTGTGGTACATTGAAACAAATTCAGATAGTACTATCAATATAGATATATTTGGAAATCGCACATCATTGAAATGCAGCAATATGTCGACGATGTCAAATAAGGCATGTTGTGTCTTCTATCAAATACGAGATGGTAATACAAGTTTGGCTGAAGTAATATTTAGTGGGTGTGCAAATGCATGGGAACCTTACAAGACTACAACAAATTTTGCACAGTTGAGAATTGTAGGGCGGGACAAAAGTATACCTATACCTAAGATAATCGTGTCAACGCAAGCAGGTAATGCCGCATCCATTTATTTGCTTCAGTTTCAGCTGCAACTAAGTTGACTCAAATTAAGTTTACCTTCAAATATAATTTTAGTTGGAGGTGTTACACTATTAACAGCGACGAAAGAAACACAATATATCAATTGGAGCACTAGATTTCCTATGTACAGCCGTAAAGGACGAATGGTGTGGCGTATTAATGCGCCAGCGGGGAGTTTCATCCGGCTTAATATTGAAATTTTAAATATTAGTCGAAACTCGAATATTAGTACTTGTACTAATTTGAACCGTATTGAAGTTATTGATTCCTACGTATTATAATTCAAGATAGCTCAATGAAATGTTTTTATTAATTTCATATATTTTTAGGATAATGTATTTCATATCATTTCGGATCAGAAAAGTAGAATTGGCTTGAAGTATGATAATGTAAGTGAGAAAATATAACCTAATCTAATTTTCGCCATGCCAGCTTTTCATGCCTAACGTACTCACACCTTTTTGATTTTAAAAGATTATAGAGGTAATTCATTACGAACGGGTTCTCCCCTATGTGTAGTTGTGGGAGGGTGTGTGGGATACTCACTAGGAACGGTTGGACAAAAGGACTCCGGCTAATCCCTGAAATTGCACCATCCTGTCCTTGGAAAATGTCCTCCTACTTGGGACTTCTTAGTTCACCGTAGGTCGTTTCTTTGGTGTTATGCAACAATAATGTTTTCCGCCCTGTATTCCCAGTTACTCAGGGTGTATTCATCGTCGTCCTCGTCGCCGGACCCGGAGAATTGACAGTCTGTCCCCGTTCTATTGCCCCTCCGACAGAGGTGGAAATCACACTCGCCTAATAGATGGGTGAGGTAAAATGAATAGCTTCCTCCGGGTCTCTCGACCTAGACCTTAAAATCGGCCATCAACCTTTGAGTGCAGGAGGCCCCTTTACTCACACCTTTCTTAATCTAATCTAGGTCTCATCTAAACTAAGATAACTCACACCTGACCTTACCTAATCTAACATAAGGTGAATCTATCCAATTTATTCTGACTTACTCTAACTTCTAACTTACTCCGAACCTTAGCTAAGTCCTTATCTTAGTCTAAATCTTAGAAACTGTCAGGCATTGGGAAAGTGCTCGAAACAATGATACAAGTTCAGGGACACACAAGAAACATGCAAAGAGCGAGTGGTACACTTTTTTCACCGTTCAGTTTAATCCAGGCGAAATCCCGAAACAATCATTTAGAGATCGATACACTGATTTTCGTACGTTACCGTACAGTAGAATCTAGGGTAAAATCAGAAAAATATTCTAAAGACCAGTACACTGATTTTCCGCACTATACTGTAGGATATATTCAAGGAAAAATAGGTATACTAAGTGTGGTGTACCATACAGTAAAATTTGGGAGAACTCGAAATTTCGCTTTATAAAGTCCGTGATTACCCTAACTCTATAACTTCTAATCAACCCTATCATAAGTTGAAATGGATTTGGCTACGATTCATAGCCTCACACAATTCTGCTTAACTTAACCTAAAAACGTGACTCAAACTAAAATTCTACCTGAAAACTCTGAATTTTTAGGCAGAACAATTAATAGACAGATACAATTTCTGTAAAAAAACAGACGAGGGCTACGAATTTGTCTCCACCACCAACGAAATACAAGTTTCGTTTATTATGGAAGATAGAATTATATGGACTGATACAGGCTATAAAATTGCATACAAACTGGCAAGCCTTAATCGCAACTATACAGCACTTGCGGCTCGAATTACTCCAGTGCAACTGACTGAAAATAGCACCGTGGAAATTAGTATGCCACAGAATTACACCATAGCCCTATTTCCTAAGACTCCACTAATAAATTTTGATTGCGGAAAAAATTGGATAGATATTTATGATGACAAGACGTCGAAAATACCAATTCGAACAATTTGTGGATCATCTTCAGATCCCATTTTCTCGAATGGGAATAAGCTAATTTTACATTATCGACGGACCTCTGCGAATGTTACTAATACGCCTGAGATGACCTATATTGCTAGCGACAAAGGGCGTGGTTGTGGTGGAGAATTGTTTGCTTTCAAAGGACAATTAACTAATCCCTTGTATCCGGATTCGCCGCTGCAAAATATGCTGTGCCAATGGACAATAAGAGTGCCTCTTGGTTTAAAGTTGGCATTTCGTATAAATTGTATGCTATTTTCTGTTTTGATAAAAATTAATTGAATAGATTTAAAAACTTTTATTTTGTAGGGTTCGACATTAAGGGAAATTGTGACAATAATTATCTTAGAATTGCTGATTTGGCGCAAACAGATGCATCTTCTCAAGTATACTGTTCCAATGTACGCCATGGTAAAGTTTTATATTGGTTTTTGTTAATAAATATATGTTTTAGGATAAAAATGTAGCCGTTTTTGTTTCTGCTAGTGGTGCCATCTCATTGGACTACAAAACAGACATTACAAATATTGGTCAAGGATGGAAGGCCGATTTTATGGCAATAACTTCAGGTGAGTTAAATTTCCTTTGGAAATTAAACATAGCTACACACATCTGAGAAAATTTCTTATGTGACGCGAATTTTCAATGAAATTCATGTAATTTACATTTATTGCGTAAATCATAGAGATATTTTTATGTGGAACTTTCCCTTTCACGTTCCCTAAGGCGATATATAAGAGTATTTAACTCTGAAACTTGAAGAGTTAGAAAAAATCGCACCAAAATATAGTAAAACATGGGTGAATATCATGCTTTGAAATTGAGATGGACTTGTAATGGAGAGGACTGTAGGTTGTTGGTAAAACATGTTGATATTTTGATGTGAAAAACACTGAACCCTGAACTCGATACTGCCAGAAGTAATTCAATTTAGACCCAAATATTCAATCAAAAACTCCCTAGAATTAATAAACT
>JAODAC010007678.1:0-28835 GCA_027575185.1 Mimaenictus wilsoni
AGAGCAGCTCCGAACTTCTAATATTTTCTTAACTTCTTTCACTTGGTTCCCGACCACACTCACGGACACAACGTCTTCTCTTTGAACTACGTCTACGCGCTCAGCAGTGTTCGGCACATACACTTGTTACTTTGTAATAAACTCTGTTGTTACTTGAAGCAGTGCATTTTTCACTACACCGCGTCCGCAGATCTCCCGTCTCAACGTTGCGTGTTATGCATTCCTCAGAATCATAAATAATATATGTGCCCATAATTATGAAAGTAACCTAGGTCAAAATTAAAACAAAGAGTTTATCATTAAACTCACACCTAATAGGGAAAGACCCTCTAAAACAATAAATATATACAAAGTAAAATTTCATATGGAAATTATCAGATGGAAATTACTAGAAGTTGGGGATTTTGTAATATCAACAATTTCTTATTAATGTGAAAGTCAATGAATGAAACTTGATATATTGTAACAAATTTATTTTTAGCGCTTAAGAAAAATAATATTTATCTCTCAAATGTGTAACATGCAAACTATTCAAAAATTCGCTGGCATTTGTTGGTTCTTCACTGACAAACTCGACCCGTTTCTTTTGCTGGAACATGTTGAAACCATTCTCTGAGAAAACGCCAGCCATTGAAGACTCTAACCAGACGAAGGCAGCTGGCAGATCAGTTTCCAGTGTAATCAAAAACTTTTTAGCAGATATTCCGTTGACAAGATTAATCTATTAAACATTTTATTACACAAACGGTCCTTATAGATTTCTTGAAGATGTTACCTGAACATTGGCAAATGGAATTGCTGCGTTTTTATGCGCAACAGGGTAAATATAATTCTCTGGGGCAATCAAGCCGCTTTCATTTCCATGAGACAAACTCAATCGAACAACGCAATTTTCATTATTATCACCACAAGCTGCGTCCTTTTTCAGGAAGAATCTCATGTTGATTTTAGTTAAACGCACAGACCCCATTCTCTAAAAATTGAACATAATTGTTTTTTTTTTGTACACGAACTTTTGAAGAGCTCACAATATCAACTTGTCGAACTTTCTCACTAATAGGGGTTAAAGAATTCCAATTGAAGATTGTTATCTTCAAGGTAGTATTGAAAACTGGTAGAGTATCTGATACAATATAAATATCTACGGTGTGATTGGGATGCAAATGGGAAGTTACAATTATTGGAGCAAAGAACTCTTTGGCGTAATAATGTAACATTTTCCATTTTCCAGTTGATTCTAAAAATAGGAAATGAAATATCAGAGCATTTCAATAGAACATTTTACAATGTACTAACCAACACCAGACCAAGTTGGCGCAAGCCAAGGGCAATTTAATTGCCAATATAATGCACCCATTGTCATTCCATTACCAGCAGAATCGAGATAGCTCTGCCACTGACGATAATGTTCAGTCTCAATCTTCACAGCCATTGCTTGAAGAATCTTTAAAAACATAATTTCATATAGTCTATGTAAAACAAACAAATATAGTATCTACCTGAGTATAGAAGAAAAATGCCTTTGTATATTTTTCTTGAGTATTCTGAGCTGGAAGTTGTAGGCGCATGCGAATTAATAGATCCATTTCGCTATTACCTAGTGGATGATGCTGAATATGATTCATAAATTGACTGCCAATAAACAGACTAGAAGCATTATTTGTAATTGTCATCATTGAATTGTAGCTCGGTAATGCTTGATATCCATATTCCGAGGAAAATCGTGGTATAGGATAGACGTTTATGTCCCAACTATCAAAAATGTAGTTGTAAAAATGTACTAAAAAGGATTTTATATTTGCTTTTGCAATGTACAAATAATATTTCGAGTTATTACCATCCCCATATTGGTTAGAACCAGGGTTTGGGGAAATATATCCAGCTTCTTCACTTTTTAATCCATTTGTTGGACTTGATGAAAGATACTGCCGAGTTGGATCAATTCGTAAGACTACGTCACGGATTGTTTTACCATAAAGTTGACGATAATCAGCGTCATATGTTGTTCTGTTCCCAATGGTACCATACCTTTTGAATTTTAAGATTTTGTCAAATCTTGGAGGTATAAGGGATATACTTAAAAATTACCAATTGCCTGTCAAGGCAGCCTCGTTTTCGTTGTTTCCAGCCCAAAGAACAATACTAGGATGATGCTGCAGACGCCTAACTTGATGTTCAACTTCTTTCTCAACCGTACTATAAATAATATTAATATGTTATCAATATTTAGTTAATAAAATATATTGTATTACATTTAGAAGTTACTTTCTTTATCAAATGTATTTCTCACCTTAAAAATTCTGAGTTGACAGGATACATCGAACAAGCAAACATAAAATCCTGCCAAATCATAATACCCATCTCATCGGCAAGGTCATACAAAAGATCAGACTCGTATAATCCTCCTCCCCATACGCGAATCATATTCATATGAACATCCTTGGCATTTTGCATCAATTTTTTCACGAGAGTAACATTATTTGAGTATTCCGGTAGAATATGTGAGGGTACCATATTAGATCCCTTCGCAAAAATTGCAACATCGTTAATTCTAAAGTAAAAGGATAATCCACTACCTATACGAAAAGTATCAAGTTTACTACAATCAAGAACATTCAATGTTTAGATGTTTACCAACTGGCGATTGAACGAGTTCCACTTGTCTCATAGCAACTCGGACAGTTCGCGAAGAAGATTCGCCGTCATCAAATAACATGGTAACTTTCAAGGGATATAACGGTTGTTTTCCGCTGCCATTCGGCCACCACAAACTAAACTTTCCACCAAATAAACTAAAATCTTTCACTATAACAAATTCGCTATTTTCAGGCGTTACATCCTTAATTTCAAAATTAATAATGTCCTTCTCATTGAGTCTATCGACTACTTCGAAACGCAAGACACCATTAAGAGTGTTAGCAGTATTTGAAGCCATGTAAGTCTTAACAACAAATTTGAAATAGTCCCCGTCGAATTGAATATCAACGAGTACATCTTTGATGTACGTATGATTGTAGGCGTTAATATAAATTGGCTTCCATAATCCAACGGAAGGAAACGCTGGTCCCCAATCCCAAGAAAACGAAGCTTGCATTTTCCTGATGTGATTGACATGGCACTCGCCGTTATAGACATCAGGTACACATTTAGGAGGTACCACATAGTTTTCTGCTTGTTTATCATACAATTCTTTTGCTTTTTTTACAGCGGACTCGAATGTTACAATCAACTCATTGTTGTTTTTCTAAAAAAGTTGTTTTGAATTTTCGTACACATTTTCATAGTTGCAATATTTTATATTTTACCTGCAATAAACCATCAATTGGCAACTCATATCGCACAAACATATTATCTGAAGTGCCAATTAATTTACCATTCAAGTGAATTGTTGCAAAGGTATCAACACCTTCCAAAATAAGCGTGACATGATTGTGATTTAAAAGGTCCTCATTTGCTATATACGAATTCAAATAGTAAGAATAAACATGTTTTATAGGAGTCGTTGTATATTACCATCGAAAATACGCGTATAAATCCATTGCTTATTACCAACCCAGCGCGAAGATACATCTTCATATTCCAAAAATATATTCGGAATTAACTTATTTCTCATTAAATCACTGTAAATCCCTCCAGGAACTTCCGCTTCAAATTGTTGTGCATAACCTAAAGTATAACAATAACAAATAACCTTGAGCACATTAATAAATGATAAATATTATAATTTGTTTGATTTTATTCAGGGCAACATTTAACCTTCCAATAACCACATGGAAATTGTGTTGTCTCAATTATCTTACTACTACATAAAAGCAAATTTAATAGTTACATACTATTTGATTTGACTGTCCATGTTCCGTTGAGGAATTGGGTGTGAAATGTCGCACACAATTGCAAACTGATGGTGATAATAAATACTATCAGCACGTTGTACGTTCCAGTGAGCAGCATGACCGAACTCGCGCTCAGCAACACAACAACTAAATTTTATTCCAGCGACCGGCAACGAGTGCGGGTGACAACACGCAATTCACGTTACCAAACGATGCACATCATATAACACTACAACAACCAACACACTTCAGACAAGTGTTTACCACACTTTCAGGGATATAAAGTGATAATAATCTTGCAATGCACATCTTAATATTGGAATAAGCAACATTTCATATCAAAAATAACTGTGTTTAATTGATTTTTTTTCTCTTAATTTTAATACAATAGTTTCAACAGTCATGCTAAATATATTCAATGTTTAAACTCAAATGAATGCAAAAACGCATCAGATATGTTAACTTATAATAAACAATGTAAACGTTACAAATTGCGCGCTAGTATTGCCCCAACCGCTAATTTGGTATGCTGCTTTCAATCTCAACTTCGTTTGTCAGCCCACATGTTGAAGCATGTTCCTGTGAAAGTAGAGAAATATATGAATTGTTTTACTGATAAGAATTATCGTTTATCAGCACCAGTACTAATTGACTTATACGACTTTAAAAAGCAACAGCAGCGTTTCACTGCGTCAATTCCAACTAATCACCCAGCGTTTAACAAGTTTAAAAGTACAATGTGACAGCTAAAAATTGGATTGTCCATATTTAAATATAATATTTACCTGAATCGCTTTTGTTGAAAAACACTTCCCACATATTGGACAATCTGTGAGTTTCTTTTTTGATCCACGTTTAGCTCCTGTTGTAGACGTTGGCCCACTACCACTGGCTTTATTACCCTTCATTTCACCATCATCTGTATTCTTGGTTGCAGATGTGCTGGGTGAATCTATCCAAATTGATACAATATAAAAGTTTAAATAGATGAGGTACTTCAATGTTATTTACCTATCTTGGTACCTATAGTTCTCTTCTTCGGGATCGGCGGTTCAATCCTCCTTCTAAGAAAATCATCATCCCCAATCGACTCAACAACATCAGGACTAGGAATTGCAGAAGAAACCGCCATATCAAAATCATCATCTTCATCCTGTTCCATAGTTTTCTCGAACTTCTTCTTTTGCAATTCAGCTTTCTTCGCACTTTTCTCAGTCTCCTCTAGTTTGGCAAATATCGCCTGAGCTCGTGGAGATTTTGCCACAGGCGAATCTGCAAACAACAAACTTCTAGCCATAATTTCCTCATTCGTATTTTTCTTCGAGTTGCGCTTTATAATAGGCGTCATCTTGTAGTCTTCAGACATCTTCGCCTTCTTTGCCGACTTCTGTTGATCCTCATCATCGTCATCTGAATGTTGAAAAGCGCTTGGATCTTGCCTTCTTCGCACATGTCGGCCACTTCGCGAAATATAGGTATTCTCCTGGTCGAGAAAAACGCTTCCAGGTTGTGTCACTGGCTTCTTCTTCTCAAATACACTGTTAAAAACAGTTGTCGTTTGCAGTGGATCGCCGACGGCGGCACGCTGTGGTTGCGATCGTGCGAAGTTACTCAACTGCGCGTGGAGTGTACGATGATAGGACATAATACGCATGACCCTCTCACTCTTCGTCAGGTGGTTCATATTCTCGTCCACATAACATGGCGGGTTGTAAACAGGCTCGTGATGTATGATTGGCAAAGAGACATAAGGGGCAGCCTCACATCGCCAAGGATTAGAGAAAGCCTCGTTAATATTCTCGCACCTCATCAACGTTTTCGGCGAGGGACTACTGCGACTACCTCCGCCAATTTGCCGCTTGGGAAACGGAGGTGCACGCAATTTACTCGGTATCGGAGTCAACACAACTTTGCCGGCACTCGTCTGAGGCATTTTTCACTTTTCCCACGAGAAACGGTCCAATAAACTAATGGACGACTTTTGCAATTTTCAAAATCTGTGCGAACGTTTAGGTTATGTTTACAGCTTGCGTATATTCATTTGGAAGAGGGCGCTGCAATTCGCAGCGGGAAAATGAAGGACGTAAATGTAAACAACGTGTGAACTTTCTTTTACTTTGAAAGAAAAATATAATTAAAAAATATGCGTACTTAACATACTAATCTATAAGAAATGTAGCGTCCAGCTGTCTCGGAAGGTCGAATGATTTTCACAACCTAAGACGAATATTACTTAGTAACTGTTTTAAAACAACTTTTTATAAAATATCCTACCTGTCCTCTCTTCAGACCAAAATATCTAGCCACAGGATCACCGGCTTGGATTCTCATCAACATGTTTTCTTTCAATTTACTACAAAGCATTAAGGAAAACAATCTTGATAATCAGAAAACTATCGATAAAACCGGGAGAAAAAGGATACTATCTGGCAAGTAATTCTTGTTTTTCCTCAGGTGTCATCACAACATGCTCTGGTACAAGCTCATGCTCTGTGATGTTGATCAAGAGTTCACTCTCAAGGAACTGTTCCAAAATATATTTGGGAGCCATATCAACCAAACTCTGTTTTGCTGATGGTGTCATGCCTGTTTGAACAACGATAATCGCCCTATGAATATTTTCAACTTGCATTCTCTGACAATAAGTTTTAATCGTCTTAATGCCAATTTTGGGATCGTCTGGGAAGAAAACAAACATCTGATCGGTGGGATCATCGTTATGGGCTACAAGAACAATAAGATCGTTTCTAGATGGTCTTTTCTCACTAAAATTGAATGTGGATTAGTAAGTATTGATGTTGTTTGTAAGAATGTACCTGGGTTTATCACCAAAAATCTCTTTGAACTGTTCCAAAGTTTGATCTAATTCTTCTTGAGTCACAAGATATCCACGATCATGGCACAACTACGAAAATAATAGCATATTTATTAAAAAATTAACCGTTTATAATAAATGTTTTGGAGGTTAATTTACCTGCATCACGGTTTTACGGATTCTCCACAGTTTGTAAGTTTCTGCTTCATCATCCATGATGAGTGTTTCTTACCGTATGTTGTTTCTGTACAAGAAGGCAATAATACTTATTTGTTTAATAACTAATTTGTTTCAAAACACCGTTAAGGTAAAACGCGTGGCTCCGGCAAACACACAGTAAGTCAACAAGAGTCGTGGTTTCAGGGGGGAATACTGTATCATCTATGGGAATACGTTGTTGGTTAAACCGTCAGAGGCAGCACCGACTGTTTTTGAATTTGCACAAAGTGTGCAATAAGTTCGAACATTGACACAAAAATGGTGCTGCAGCGGAGACATTGCTTAAAATTGCCTCAGTAGCAGTGTCACCTATGCTGCAATATGATCATGCATGCGTCGGATGCTGAGACAAGTGGGAATTAATGTAACAAGTCCCCAGCCTACAGGATACGATACGATCTTAAAGTCGAGAAAATAAGGAACTATGGCATTGAAATGAAACATTAGTCACGTCGAAAATGTTCGTGTAGTATCGCTTAATTAAAATTAGAATTTTCAACCATCAGCGACATTTAGAGACCGCAGATTTTCAAGGCAATCGCCCTATTCAAATATATTACGTCGATGGTAGTGTGAAAGTGTTCAGTATTAAAACACTTAAAAGTTTTGACATTTTGTGGTAATTTGTTTTTATTATCTTATGTATGTTATGAGTTTTAATATCTCTTATATAATATTTGTGATGGTTGCATAATTTCACTCACACTGGCGACTTTAGTCCATACAAACTTATTTGAGTAGCATTTGATTGCGATCTGTGCCATCTGTGCTGTTGAAGGAAACTAAAAATAAAAAAAGTTACTAGACACTGTTACCAATTACAGAACAAATTCAAATGATTAAATACAAGAACCCCAATATATATTTAAAGAAGTACTTTTATTACAATAAATTTCAATTATCGCATGTTCTTTAGCAATTAAATCTAAACAAATTTTAGTTTGCTACGCCTGTTTCTGTCATTGCATTTAACCTAAAAGTTTTGACATTTGACATATTTGTAATCAATAGATTTGTAAATAAATACAGCATTTGTTTTATTGAAAATAATGCAGAAGTATGAGAAACTCGAAAAGATTGGTGAAGGTACGTACGGTACAGTCTTCAAAGCGAAAAACCGCGAGTCGCACGAGATCGTCGCGTTGAAACGTGTGCGACTCGACGACGATGACGAGGGCGTACCATCGTCAGCGTTGCGTGAAATTTGCTTACTGAAAGAACTGAAGCACAAGAATATTGTTCGCCTTTACGATGTGCTCCACAGCGATAAGAAGTTGACGCTCGTCTTTGAGCACTGTGATCAGGATCTGAAGAAGTATTTCGACAGCTTGAATGGCGATATTGATCCGGATGTGGTGAAATCATTTATGTATCAACTTCTAAGAGGACTTGCATTTTGTCACAGCCATAATGTACTGCATCGGGACTTGAAGCCACAGAATTTGCTAATTAACAAGAACGGTGAGCTCAAGTTAGCTGACTTTGGATTGGCACGAGCTTTTGGGATTCCTGTAAAGTGCTACTCTGCAGAAGTGGTAACATTGTGGTATCGTCCTCCAGATGTTCTCTTCGGAGCTAAGCTTTACACGACTTCTATTGATATGTGGAGTGCTGGATGCATTTTTGCAGAGTTAGCTAATGCAGGTAAAGAGAACTTTTTAAGGATAAAAGTTAAGACAAAGTTTGGTTTGTTATATTGGACGTTTATATATGTCCACTGACCTAATACATGGTCATGACGTATATATATATATACGTCTGCAACACGGTTATCGTTCATTGAAATGTATGTCTTTGACATTAATTTGATGACGTATATATAGTTTTTTAGTGACATAAATATGTCTTCGAGACAAATTGATGCGTGCTTAGCTTATTTTCTATAATCAAAACGTCTCCAAGGAACAAAACCATGTCGTATAAATAAGTCAATGGCACGAATTTTGTTATATTATTATTTTAATAACGTATATCTACAAACTAACTATAATACAAATTCTTTGTTATTTTAAGGACGTCCACTATTTCCTGGTTCGGATGTAGACGATCAACTCCGCCGCATTTTCAAACTCCTTGGCACTCCCACCGAAGACACCTGGGCAGGTATGTCCGCTCTGCCTGACTATAAACCATTCCCATTCTATCAGCCAAATATGAGTTGGTCGCAAGTCGTGCCAAAGTTGGGCAATCGGGGCCGCGACCTCCTGCAGCGCCTGCTCATCTGCAATCCCACGCAGCGCATGTCCGCTGACGACGCCATGCTACACGCCTACTTTAGCGACCTGAACAGCGCTGTGAAGAGCGACCGCTGCTGAGAGCGGCTTAAGTCGAGTAACTTCTAAGTATGCCGTCAAAGGCATGCTCGAGAAATTACTCGCGCGGCAATCAGTGACAGCTGTTTATCCTTCAAGCAGAACGTGGGAGAATTGACGAGAGATATCGTACGAAGTTACTACTAACCTAAGTTCAGTTGCAACCTGCGAGCGGCGCATTTTGTAAAGGCATGCCGCCATGAGCATATTTTTAATTAAGTTAATTGTGATTTTATATGTAATGAGGGTGAGAATGCGCCTGCAAATCTAGTCCATTTAATATACAATCAATTTTTATGTGGTCCATTTTTTGTTAAATGTCAATGACCCTAACCTCAATTATATAAAACTGGTGTGAACAATTATTTCAATTTTGACAATTGTTTAAATTTTGAGGTTACGAATATAGGTAATTTCGGTGCTTAACGTATTCATGACATAGGCAACCCAATGTCATTGTGACGCACTGTATTTTGTGTTACCTACAGTTTCTCAAAATTTTTCATAGCCTCAATTTAATATGAATTATCACAGAAAAAGAAATCTCAGTTACGAGGCCAAAATGAGCCGTATTCGCTTCTAGACAAAGCAAACTCCAAAGCGCCAGCTTTGTTGTTTCAGTTACCTATAATTTCACCAAATTCCGTTTAGATCACCTGAAATACCATATATACAGGATCACGTTGTGACTAAGACAACAATGTATAATTGAACATTACAATGCGAAACATAATTTGCATAACAGAAAGTTGGAACGCAATAATGTACAGGAAAAAAATAGTATCAACATGACGTTTGAAAGTCGTTAAACAGTTTTAATATTCATGTATATATGCATGTATATTGCAACTAAGCACAAACTAACATATTGACACAGAAAAACACCAAGTCAGTAACACGCTATGCGCTCCGCGCAGTATTGCGTCGATTTGGCGCTCATAAACCTAAAGACACAAAGTCGTAGTAACATAGGTGACGGGGAGTATATACGCGCTACTGCGCGTGCGCTCTTTCGACTTTTCCTTTTGTTTTCTTTTTTGCATGGCAATTACAGATATATAACGTTAGATTTTAAGTGCAGTGCGGTCATCCAGTAACCGAGCGTTAATTACGCGGCGCACGCAGATGAATGTCGCCAGCTTTCCCCATCAACTAGTAGTTGTACCGAAACATGTTCAATGCTGCGCGCGCTGCGGTAACAAGCGAGAAATTTACGTCTCTCGCCTAGTCGGGAAAATTCATATTAATAAAATAACAACTCTCTTAAGCTATGGTAATAATAAAACTATGCGCATCATTCAACAAGCGATCGAAATCCACAGCGTTCTTTGTATGTGTGTGTGGGTGTTTCCTTTCCAAAAAAACATCATTCCCCGAACCTCTGGCATCCACCTTCCGCCGTTAACTAAGTAAAAACTTCCGTATCACACTTTGTCATATATTACATACACAAATTCAGTCTTCTCATTTGTAATAAAAACGGTTTATCGGTGGCGGCGTGAACAGATTTGTCTCTCTCTCTCTTTCTCTCTCTCTCGAATTGCGTTCGAACGAACGCAAAATATAGCAAATTTTCCCCCCAAAGTACAATTTTCACAACGCATCAACCTGATCATCATCGGCACGTTTTGCATGTTCTCCTTTTCGACAGCATACAAATTTCAAATCGTTAAAACCTATGCCAATGTAGGTATAATCGTTTATACGTGAAAGGTAAATGTCTATTAGATGTGATTGTTTAACGTATGCGCCGCTCGTGCCTTCGTACAAAATGCGAGATACTGCGAGAGGCAGCGAGCCGCGCCGACTATGCCAATACGTTTTGAAGAGCTCGGCTCCATGCAAGTTTTTGATTTATCAATGCAACAACGCGCTCAGTTAGGTAGTTTGTATGTGTGTGAGATTTGATTAAGTCCCATTCCGTTACGGTGAATGCACGTCGTCGGTTGCAAAAAACACACACGGCTGAGAGATACTACATCCACGCCTCCGACGATGGATCGTACAATCACATGTAATCACACTCAACTTTCACTTGCACCGCTGCCGCCGTGCTGCTTCTTCTCGATGTAGCGCTTGCGTGCCGCGTGTATCAGATGCTCCTTGCGTTTCTGCAGAATGCGTTCGCGTTCCTCGGGACACTTGGAGAATCTTCCTGCCATTGCAGCATCATCACTATAACAATTTTCATACATATACATATTAAAACATGATCATCCATATAAAAAGACAGGAAACGTTAAATTTCCTAAATTTATAACCAGATTATATTAAGAACTTTTTGATTACGTTATTTGGTTAGATATGTATTTCCAGGTTAAATTTTGTCATTTTTGGTTAGTTTTTAGGTTAGTGTATGACTTGTATTATTAGATTAAACTAGAAGAAAATACTAACCTTTCAAGAGATTCAGATTGATCACCCACTGAAAATTCACCCCATTTCGAAGTACTATCCGAAGGTAGTAAAGGCTCAGTAACTCCTGCACTATTCGTCGATGGTACTGATGGCTCCGGTTCCCTGTAGATCGTCGGTGGTGCCACCAACCGTCCATCAAGAATATTCTCGATGGTCAATTCCACGGAACGCGTCACGCGTAGATCGTCAACAATCACAGATTGCGGGATATGCGCGAAGAGTTGCTGCACCTGTCTGGCCATCGCATCGAGTTGCGAATTCTGTGCATCGGTGCGTGCCAATGGAGCTGGTCGTACTTCCACGAAGAAGCTGGGCAGCCAGGAAACATATCGCGAACCTATACGACAAAAAAGCATTCAAACCATGCCCATTCCAAGTTTCAAGGCGTTATCTCACCATCAAAGTGAAAGAAGTGATTGATTTCTCTGCGCGTTGGTTGAGGATTGTCATTCTGTAGTTCAGCCGGATCGATACGATTCGCAACCGGACTCTGGATACTCAATGCCAGCCTGCAAGTAGGGCATGATGTGTCCTGCTCCAGCCATGATTGCAGACAAGTACTAGTTAAAATATAGACATGTAAAACAATTGCGATTTCATGAATCAATGGCGTCATTGTATTACTTGTGAAATAGATGACTACATGGTAGTTTTCTTGCGGCTTCCATTTTCTCCCAGCAAATGGCACAGTTATCACTATTTTCAGACAATTCTTCTGGTAGTGCCATTGGGTAACTGTAAAAAGTTATTGTCAATTTCAATAGAATATAAATGAATAGAACAAACTAAGAGAAACAATAACTCATTATGGAAGAGTGAAAAAAGAATAGACAAATGACAATAATAATATACATACTTTTGTTCCAAATGATTTCGCACCCACAAATAATTTCGGTGCTTTTTAATGCGACGCTGAATCTCTTGGAAGAGATAACGCAGCTGCATGCAGATGACAAGACTGGCCATCGAGAGGAAAATGTTGCTCCAGAGCAGCATGTGGAGATGGTGAAAGAGGTCAATCGTCAGCGCTGTCAATTCAAAGCCCAACTCTACATAGTAGACGACCGGACCTCGCTTCTCCCAAATCTTGCCCGACTCTGTGAGATTAGTAGGCGCCGCATCATGACGCAGATCATACAGATGAAAGCCGTACCGCAGGATGACGTGCAGGGTGCGAATGCTTAAGAGCAACACCTGAGCAGATAGAATAGGTTGGAATATTGAGCAAAAATTAGCGTCTGGATTAAACACAATGTTGAAAGAGAGAACCCACCTCGGGCGACATGAACGCGAGCGTGTTGAAACTTACGAAGAAGCCCACAAACACGGAGATCATCAGCATAAAGCTGGAAATCGCGAAAATGCACGCAAGTAAGCCGATTAGCTTCACGTGACTCCAGATTGGGATCGTCGGTGAGAACGAGAGCTGTAAAGAAAGCCGTAGAAAATCACAGTCTGAATATATGAGAAAATAAATGCTTAAAAGCGAACTTTGGTTTTAATCTCAACATAAAGCTCTAAAAATATTCCTAAGATGACAAAAACTTACATATTCGAATCGATCCTTTGAAAGCTGAGCAATTAATTGAAGAAATCCGAGCAGGGCAAACCACGAACACCAGAGTAATACCTCCTCCAAGGATTGTACGTTGATGACGCCAAAGATGAAGATGAACTTGTAAAAAATAAAGTTCCAAAACTTATCTTTGAGATGCTGCTGTTCAGAGACGCGTAGATCACCAAAGACCATCTTCTGAATGCATCTGCCCAGGAGAACCATTCCGCAGACAGTCATATTGATGAGAACCTGCCAGGAAAAAGGATATTGAAATCGACCTCCCAACAAAATAGGGCATAATGAAAAAGCCGTCGCTATTTTAGTCATATCCGGCCTTGTGGTTGCAAAACGCGGGCTCACGGTCGATGATTTCAATTTCAGTACAATGCACATGTTTTAATCAAGGTAAAACAATACCAGTGTTTTGCCCGAATACAAATTCGAAATTAAAAACACGCTGGAAAACTTACGACAGATAGGAGCACATCTAGTTTAATATTTCCAGTTCGATCACGAAAAGAAGTTTTATCCATTTTTTGATACTCGTTTACACAACTTATGAGAAATTTATTCTCCGGAGGATATAAAAAATGCTCAAAAGTAAAAGAAAAAAAGTCCCAATAGTCTTTGATTACTAGAATTACTCCAGTGTGAGACGATTGATAGCAAAACATTTTAAAAAAAATATTATTTAAAACCGTAGTCAACGAAATATTAGCTCAAACTAGATCTATATCATGAAAACAATTTGCTATAATAAGTAGTAAATCGATAATTACAATATTATTGTATATGTTATTCTTCTTAATTGATCAGATTAAGTAAAACGATAAGGCTCTAGCGATAATGGTATTTTCATTATGTTGTTGTGAAGTGTGTTTTCAGTATAAACCACTTAAACTAGGTGCAAACTTAATAACAATAATAAACGTTTTTAAGCGGAAAATTCCTAGCAATGTCAGGATTCAATTACACCAAGTATTTATATAGACCTATACATGTTCGTAGTTAATCCGACTATCTTTTCTGCTGATATAGTATTGTTCACAATTTAAGCAAATTGGACGTATCTACTAGTAAGTAATTTTGTAGAGGTATCTTGTTTTGTAATTTTTAAATATTTAGCCAAACAGTTTCGAATCGACTCCCAACTACGTATGTTACGAATACTCGTGACCGCTTTGGTAATTTTTGAAATAATCTTTAACCGGGTTTTCTCCGAGTTTTTAACCTACACTCGCGAATTTTAAAGATGCTGGCAGAGTAGATATATGTACATGCGATAATAAACTATTTGATCTCTGAATGAGGTTGAAAGCAAAGTGTCACATGGAAGCAGCTTATAAGGTACCGTCAAAGGAGCGCTATTCAAAATTCTGATCAGGGAAATACGTGTAGAGTGTAAAGACAGTAAATAATAAAAAAATTATAACCTTTGAGCTTTCGAGTGTATAAATGCGACTAAATAAAAGCCCACCATAGATACAATTCTAATCAACACTAGGTACATCAACACTCGGTTTATGAGTACAGTGAAACCTGCCTTCAACGGAATATTTTTCAGGTCCGTAGGTTTACATGACGTGACCTATAGTACGTGAAACCTGCCTAACGTGGAAACATATCGAAATATTACAATATTTACATTTCAGTATAATGGAATATTTAATATGGGTAAATCACGAAAGTCGCCATATAACGCGCACCCGAGCCCGCATCTGCCCTGAATCTTGTAATTTTGTTTTTTGGTGGATTTTATAGCGACACGTGCTGATAAAATAAAGTGTGCCCCAAAAAAGGTTAACTATTGAAATATTATAACTTTAAAATTCCTTTTATATGATAATCATACCTTATTATAATAAAAAGGAATTTTAACATTTAAATAAACAATTACGCAACATTATATAATTCCAAAAATTTGAAAACTTATTAGCGAATATTCCGCATACTCAGTAAGGGTTCTAGAAATTTTCCAACAAATATATCTCACAATAGATAGTACTATTAGATAGTACTATTATGTAAAATACCGCTTTTTACTCCTCAATCGTGATATAAAATAAACTCGAATCTTTTCATAGGGAAAATAACGTTGGTGCTTTTTAAATTAAGCAAAAAGTGTATTATGACACCAAATAAACTACTGTTTATTTTAGAAACGTATGATTTTATAATTTATTCTTTTAATTCAATTAAAAATGATTGAAATCCCTCCAACACCTCAAAATTTAAGTTTAGCTCGTTCCTATTTATGCCTAAACCAACATTATGTACTCATATTTCGTAATTCCTCGTGTGAAATACTCGATCACGAACCGAAAACGGAAACATAAAAACAATAATCAATGGTAGAAATATCATTGCAATGAAGCAACGTTGATAAGTTACTAACAATGCTTCATAAAGAAGCAATGTCTATGTCAATGAAATCGAAATAAAATGCAACAAAACCCTAAACCAGATAACTCAATGCTTCATAATACACGATGTCATTCAAAGTTAATAACTTCACGTTATTCATAACGCACATGCCTCACCCACATACAAATTTTCTCGCATCAATAATGAATCGCATCAGAATGCCATCCATGTGCACATTTTCCACGAATCTCGAATGTCGCACGTAATTATTATCTATTTATCGATCGATTATAACCTATCATATGAAATGGCATTATACAGCGCAGCAACCTTGAATCCGACAATGATGATTGGCGACGAGAGGTCGGCGCAATGGAAAGGACACGGTAGGAATTACTTAATCGTCAAGAAACCAGCGAAAGGACACGTCATAATTGCTCGCGTATCGAGACTAAAGCGACGCCAGCCTTGATTAGACCATGTGCGCCGAATGCAAATATTGTTATATAGACGCAATTAGGGGACAAATGTACCTACACATTTGTGTTAATAAATGTTTAATATGTCGTTTAAATCATTAGTGATCTCATATTTTCGATGTAAAAAGTACGTCGCAAAACGCCCACTACAAGCCACCTTTATAAATATACTTGTGACTTGTTCAATATTATGGGTAATGCGAACTATTTTCGGAAGTTGATAAATGTGTTTACCGAAACATACGCCGATATTTTAAAATCAATATTTTTTGTTTAATTTGTAAAAATTTTATCAGTTAATATTAGATGTCGCAAATATATAACAATCTTGGCGCGTACCGCGTCGCGTGCCCTTCAAACAATAGTTTCGAAATGACTCGCACTACGTCGCTGCTTGCATATTACCCGCGAAAATAAAAACGGTTGACTATTAAAATATCTTAACTTTTACATCGATGTGAGTATTCCGTATATGGGCTATAGATTTTTTCCAACGAATATATTTCGCAATTGCAAACCAATAGAAAATACTAGCTTATAATTCAGTTTTGTTACTGCTCAATCGTGATAAAGTAAACTAATCGTAACTTTTCACAGAGAAAATAACGTTGGTGATTTTTGTAATTTATTTAAAAATTGTATATGGCACAAAATACACAAAAATGGTTAATGAAGCAAAATCGCACTAACTAAATCAATGGGTATAACTGTAATGTAAGATACCGATAAGATGTTAGCAGCGAGACAAAAATGTCCCAATTGAAATAACCCGTAAAATTAAATCATCTGGCGGCACTTTGTTTTTCTGGTGGATCGTATCCAGGGTATCGAGGGTATCAAATCAGTTGTGCGCGGTACACTAAACAGCGTTTTACAAGAGCGCGTCAATCCGGAGATACCGGTACATCTTTTCCCATGGAAAATTACTTTCCATGCGTGGTAATGTTTATGGTAAATCAAGCAAAACCGGTATTTTGACACCGAACAAACCAAAAAAAAATCAATGCGCACCACATGAATACTCCAAAATTTTAGGTACACTCTAAACAATTGCAACTACAAACTATTGAAAACATCGCACCGCTGTGTATGTGCTCTCTCGCAAGCGCAGACAATTTGGATGCTTCGCAAATCTAGGTCAGTATGTTAGCGAGACGCATCTCGCCAACATCGCCGAGGCACCACAATCGCCATGGCATTGCCAACCGGTAATTACTGTCGTTTCAACGTGAATGTACAAATTCAAAGAACAATTGAATTCAAGGAGGGAAAAGAGAAAGATAGAAATAACTTCGCCAATTCACTTTCAAGCAAACATATGCTAATTTTTCATCCAAATGACTTAAATCGTCATTACTGAATTAAATTGGACTTCCTAGCGGATACTTCATGGCCATTCCCATAATAATACGCAGAGCACCTTGAAAATATCAGGATTTACTGACTTATCTTGACCTTAATTCATAAACAACACGTTTTTTAAGGCAAAATTAATTTGAATTTGTTATGAAGTATATTATAAAGTCAAATAATTCTTATTGTTTACAATTAACAATAACATTATCCATAATATGTAAAATTGGAAAAATATGTTTTAGAACTATGAAGTCGCAGTAAACAAATGTAACATATTTTAAACATTACATATTCTCTGATAAAAGTATCTATGCGAATCCGTTAACAATTCCTGTCAACACCTACTTCACATTTATGGAATACAATGGATTCCGCTTAAGACGGAAACTAACACCCCTTGTCCTAATCTTATCGATAGGTATCGGAAAGAATCGAATGGTATCGATAGTATCAAAAAGTATGGAATGATATCGATAGGTATCGAAAAGCGATGAATGGTTGAGTATATAGTATCACGATAATAACTATTTTACAAATTAAATTCACAATAATCGTCCCATACTCCTCATACAAAATGTCAAATAAACTTCCCAATTCAACGTTACGTGTTGAGACGTATATATGTGTGAATCCCAAATTGTGTCGATTATCAGGTGCCCCGATTGGGCGTTTGTACAATAGTAACAATCATCTAATTAGTGAGTATTTACGGATACTTTCTATTGGTACTTCGAATCAAACATGTTTCAAATGGACAGAGTACAATGGTCAAATAACGATTACTTGGGCAGGTTTACCGTGATTTGTGAAACTTGTAGTCAAGTTGTTGTGACACAAGTTTTAAAATATCCAAAATACCTTTATTGTGAAATATAGATTTAATAAAAGGCGCATTATGTTGTCAACGTGTTTAATAGCTGGCTTTTTAATGGCCGCTCTATCTCGAAATATTGCGCAGTATTACACCAAAAATAAGTTTTATCAATAGCCCGCGTTACGGCCATGGATTAACCTCAGACTAATTAAATAGATAATGGGGACTAAAATTAGATTACGTAATCCGAAATAACAACATAACCTTAGGATAAAATTACCTGAACCCGCTGGAATTTAATTATTTGAAATAGGATTTAATTTGTGATAATTATTCAATGCAGTATTTCTATGATGGTTTGTTGATGTTCATTACTTGTTCCTTTCAAGGGCTATAATTCTTAACCTCCCGCATTTTTTTTATAAAAAAAAGATAAATTCTTATAAACAAATTAATTAAATATGAGGATATTAAAATTGAAATTGAAAACGTAACTTCGACCAAACATGTTTACATTAACCAGGGACACAGACAATTTGTACAACGTTGACTCTGACATTCCGCCGTGCGAAGAAATCAAACATTTACGCCTGCTACACAAACACGCCTTACGATTGTTTCCTGCAAATTTGCAAAGCAAAAACTTACCCAAACACAGAACGGCTCCCGTATCATCACAGCTGACACGTCTGTGAACCACTTCTTCAGCGTACGTGTGGTATCCTCGCTGGTATCATTAGCAGCTGCCTCCAAGACTTCCTGCTTCTCCTGTGCTGCTGTCCAGGCTTCATCGCCAGCCATATCGCTCGCAATATAAACACATGTCGAAAGGGCGAGTACGCTGAAGAAGGTGTACGTCTTCAGGTTGGGCAGCGGCAGCCGGTCGGGGCGTATCACGGGCATGATTCCTACTGCTCACACTCTTATCTAGTCTCCATTCAAGGCACCCAAATCGCACTCACTTGCACACACACGCGTGCCTGAGTAGAACGTACGGTTTTATTTTTCCGCTCACTGCAGTGCCCTGGTGGGCTTCGTAAACACGACACCAGCTGTAATTCCTGTTGACTTTGACGCAGTTTGCGCCAATGTTAAATTTGGCAAGCGGCACGAGCGTTTTGTTGGCACGGTTTGCTGCGACAGGCTGATCGTCGCTGTCGTGTGCAGCAGGGGTGGCAGGCTGCAGATTTTTGCACGATTTTGGTGTGTTGCACGATCGCTCATTTACGTCGGAACGAAGACGGCGCGGCGCAGTACTCAGCGCACACAGTGTACGGCAGGAACTGACACATGCGCAGGAGGAGCCCGCAGGCACGATACGAGTGTGAGGTTGGGATCCCGTGAGGTGGGCCGCTGATGGCGCGACCTTCAAACTGCGGCGATGCGACGGACGTGTTCGCGCACTGCCGGTGCACTCACACTTCACGTTCGGCTGGCGTCTTTGCTGGTCCTGCGGGGGTGGTGGTTCTGAGAGAGGCGGTTTTCTGGCGGCTGTATGCGGCGGCGGAATGACAGTTACGTGCGCCAATCACGAGCGCGAATAATTTCGCCTGCGATCAATACTAAAGCGACATCGTGTGGCAGTGGATGGAATTATCTACCATAACTCTTATCAGTATTTTCGACATAAACAATTATTCTACATTTTATTTAATTAAAGTATAAGCCTGTATTTTGTACTTGAAATTCTTGAACTAAATTAACGTTTCAAGAAAATATATATCTTAATAAATTAGTGAGTTAGTAGAACATATAATTTCCAACAATCAATTTTTTATTAAATTCAAACTATTTTAGCAACCGCTAACAATCTCTGCCTTCAATTATACTAAAGTATTTAACAAAAGAAATGAAAGGACCGGAACTAACTTTATATATTATAACCCAATCTGCAATAATAAACCCAACCTACAATATTGAAGATAGGAAAGATACCACAAATATGTATAACCTAAAATTGCTTAACACATTTTAAGAGGACCCTACGCGGACTGTACCATGTAGTGGCAAAAAGTGGAACTAAAATTCAAACTTTGTTTTATAATAATATATAATATACAAATCTTAGAAATCTGAATTATGCAGTGATTGATTCTCCATTAAATGTAGTTTGTTTTCCTCTAACCAATGAGGACCAAAGATAGTTTAATCATTTTAAAGTTTACAGTTTTATTCATATTTTCCATAATCCTACGTTTATAAAACATGCACCAATCGATTTAGTGTGAAATATGTTAGTAACTCCTGCGACACTTTTTCATTTGTCCAAAAGATTACACTTTTATTCATATTTCACTTATTCTTACAAGCATAAATCATACAACAATCGATTAGAGGTTAAAAATGCCACACCCTGCAGGAACTGTTTTTCGACAAAGAACTTACAACCAATAATATAACTATATTATAATAATGTCGACATATTCGCTTGGCAGAAAAGTGCTTTGAAGTTACTTCTCCCAAACATTTCATTTGTATTTATATTTGTCATCCTCGAATGTTCACAAATCATACATAAATCTATTTAGAATTAAATTTGCCTCAACTAAGAGGAACATTTTTCCGAGTAATTTTATTGGAGATATAATATTGATTGATGAGCACGGTTTAGAGGGAGACCTATAATTCGTGTTCAACCTAAATTCTTAAATAAACGGTCCGACTAGAATGCTCCGCGGGTCTCAGTTTGCTTATCACCAATTTTTCTCAATATTTACACACTTAACGATTTCAAAATTTGAGGGAACACAAAATAGCAAATTTTTCTCAACTGGGTGCCAAGCAAGAAAATAGTTATTAAAACGGAAACTGGTTGACTCCTTTTAGTTCTCTAATATTTAATATAAGAATATGCATACTTTCTTAGAAACCGCGCTTATTTTCTTGGGTTCATCATGATGTACAAATACTTAATAACAATTTCAAAGTATTTCATAAAATTATTTATTGAATAAAAAAACAATATATTATCAATAATAGATAAATCGATAAATATGTATATTGCCACTACCAGCCTTTGGTCAATCCTATTAAAAACTAACCTTACTCGCCACAGGCATCAGAAGTCTATAAATAAAGTATATTTATAAAAAAATGAAAGAAACCAATATATATGGCTAATTAGAAACGGATAAAAAACAAAGTATACTTAAAGAATTAAACCTATCCTTAAGCCTACTCATCTAACAAAAATGAAGCTAATTTTCTGTTTAAAATTACCGCAATATAACAGATACAAATAATCCCTTTTACCTAATATAGTAATTAATTACGTTCATTTATACACGTTGCAATACGAAATGTATCGTAATATCAAAGAAATGCATCCGCTTTGGATGAGTTTAACAATATGCCATACATTTATGTTTTGTTTCTGTCAAAAGCTGACAAAATAGTGTTTAACAAAAAAATGGACTAATTTAATAGTAAAGTACTAAATTAGGTTAATTTAATAAGAGTGATATATATCGAACAAAAAAATCGCATTCGATAGTAACTATAAAAGATTATAAAATACGCACGAGTGCTAAATAAACTATCAAAAAATCGGACAAAACAAAACTTCTTAAACTAAGACTATTGGTTTTTGACTTTGTTTGAATCAACTACCGATCATTAGTAGTTTAAGGCACTTTAAATTCCACGATGCGCATGAATATGCGCACAAATATAAAATACACTTTTGAGCAAAATGTAAATAGGTATTGTGTAGTTTCACAGCCACATTCAATCAAATTTCTAAACTCCTTCGTTTACCCTTCAATCACAATCGTTCAATCATTCTGCAAATAACGGTTACGGCTTTGTTCTGTATCATCCTCGAGTGTACAATTGAGGTTATTGAGGTTGCGTTATACTCGTTAGTAATGTTCGCTCTCCATGATTGGCTCCTCCTTGAAGACGATGCGATAGTTGTCTTCATCCACCGTATTTAAATCGTTCATCATGACCACATTGTTGGTGGGAGCAGTAAGGACTGTCGGGGGTGGTGGTGGCACTTGGCGATGGTTGGTGGTGGGTGGGCTGGCTATGTTACCATTGATGAGTTGATCACTAGGGCTGTGACACTGCGTGTTGATCGGCGACGTCATCGGGCTATCAGCCGAATCACTTGTGCTTTGATAACTGTTGGCAGTGGTCGTCGGCTGCGGGGGTGCAAGTTGTTGATTTGGTTCGATCGTTGCACCTAGAAGCGATTCTAGATTTAATCGTGATAATCTGGAGCATATTGGCGATAGTTGGAAATGCAGGGGGTGTATTTACACAAGGAGGATAAAGCAACACAGTTGAATTCGTTTTAATTGTGTCCTAACCTAACTTAAATCTATTAAATTTAACCGAATAAAGAGTAATAAGGCCTAACCAACAAAACATATCAGATTATACAATACTGAGTATGATCTAAATGTCTAACCTAAAATTACTTATCATACCTAACATTACTTAAACTAAACGGTTATTTAATAAATTATTAATCAATTATTTAACCAGTTAATCGTATATGACCTATGTGAATATTCCATGCCAAATTGCCAGGAATAGGCAGGACGAATGCTTATACACGTCTTTTCTTGAACGTCTGATACTTTACTATCCTCATTCCTTAAACTATACTTCGTTAGCTATAACTTACATTTTTGATTTGTTAACAAAAATTGTGTTTATATACGTCCAACGAAGACGGTATAGAAACACGGTAGAAGTATAAATATCTGATCATATTCAACTTGTCAAATGCCAGGTAATCCTAAATTCATATTTTACTTACCACCAAGTAACATCTCCTGTAGTAAACTATCGATATGCGCCACACCAAACAATTTAGCAAATTGAATCTGCTCAATCATCTGCCACGTGATCGACTGTAGTGCAGGGAGGGTCAGGAGTAACTCCCCAAACCGCCCTCGGCTGTCATACTGCCTATCACTGATGTAATCCTCCAAGTTGATTTGGATTTGATACCGCAGGCTCTTAATACGACCTGGTTCACTTAACCCCTTGGCATCTAGATAAATATTTATGGTTAGATTACTGACTATGATATAACCTCTCATTTTCAGAGATTTAGTTTTACTTACTGGGATCGAAGAAGACGATTGCTTTTAGACAAGCCAGTTCCGTGTCATCGACTTGCACCTCTGTCATAGGCTTCACCAACTCGTCCATGATGCGCGACCCGACGCGAGAGATATCCAAATCTGGCGAGACACGTGAGTCTGAAAAGAACACAACTGCAGTGGACGCACACGGCCAAAGCAATTGCACAATTGTTACATGTCCGTACGTACTCGCGCCGAAAAGAAATCGTCCCGATTCAAACGAGAGTAAACAAGCCAGAGACAATCCAAAATCAACGCTGCAAAGAGCAACAATATCCCAAAAATTTTGCGCATGCACAATGATTCTCCATACAAAACTACAAAAATGGCACCCAAAAATGCGATTTCTCCCATGTACGGACATGCAAATTGCACTAACCTATAACTAAGACTATTGCTAGGACTATTAAAACTACTTAATTTGTTTAGTAATTAATTTAAGAGGCTATGTGAGTAATTTCTGCAGTTTCGCAGCGTTTTAACCTGTTAAACGGGCAGGACGTAAATAGACGTTCTTGAAATATGACGTTTTAAAACAGGCTCCGTAGAAACTACACATTTAATAGGTTAAAAATAGATAGTTAAGGTTAATATGGTAGTGATGACTTATGATAAGAATAAAAGTAGTAAGTAAGTAAAGGCTGCCCAGATAACCAGAAAAATAAGGAAAGTTTACCTGGATTGTGCTTCGTGATGATGCTGTTGTTGCCCAACAGGAGGACGTCCTTCAGGTGCATAGAGCGACGGGCAAGACCGAGCAGCAGATGCTCACCGGCGTGTGCACGCAGCAGGGCAACCTGATCGTCAAGCTGCAGCTCGGTGAAGGCAGGAATATACTTCGCCCACTCGACGAGGATCAGCAGTTGCTGTTTCATGCTCTCGCAAACGTCGTTGATGTTGGCGAGCTGCTTAGTGGAGAGGTCGTAATCGTTTCCGGGAGCTTGACCCATTTGCTCCAGAGCTGCTCCGACTTGTCGCGATAACATCTCTGCATTTAGGAGGGAACTCACAGAGAGGCCATTTCCTTGAGGGTTTTCCTCGTAGCTTGGCCTCCGACAACTTATACGATCTCTTTCATTCTGTACAGCTGAAAAATTTTCAATTTTATATTTTAAAGAGTTTATAGGTAGATTTATGAGGTTGGAGAGATTGAGGTTAAGTATGTACCTTCTTTTTTCATCCCAGCTTTGAAACATTTGCGTAGCCGACAGTATCGACATTGGTTGCGTTTATCTTTATCGACTACACAATTTCTGCTGAATCTGTAATGAAGATTGATTATATTTATCATTGGTTTAATGCGTTAAAAAAACGGAAGAGGTTATATTCCTATTTTCGAGGTAGCTAATGGTTTTAACCTCGAATTAGAGACATTACCTAAAAACTGTTTCTAAAACTTGGTTCTTTTAACTATATAATAAATTTTAATGAGTAAAAATAATGATAGGGAAGGTAAAAAGATAGATGTGTAATGAAAATTGTACAGTAATTATGCGAAAAAATGGTAGTTGTAAATGTTTCAGAAAAGAACACTGATGATTGAATTGAAGGATTCAGTCAGTGTTTTTTTGTACATTTGTGTAAACGTATAATAAAGAATCCTTGCAAAAAGTAAATATAGGTAATTAACAGTTAAATGTATTTAATCTCATTGTTACATAATCATGAAAGTTTATGTGTTATGATTACATTAATGTTTTTATGGATTGTTATGAAACATGGGATAAAATTATATGGAATTGTAGCAAAAAGTATGAAAAGATGTGTGTAGTTTCCGTAATGAGAATGTTTAATTACGGGGAGTTAGTGTAGATCCTTCAAATATTACTGGGTGTTTATAAATGAATATCGGGATTATTTATTATATGAATCTTAAAATCATTATTTTTATGTGAACTGAAAGAGGAACATCGGGATGAAACCGAAATATATTGGCGCCAGATAATTGAATGTGATTGATAGCCAGAACAAGGTGTGGCTCGGTTGAGCAGCTTTGGGAGAAGACTGTCTCAGGTGTTCTATGCGGAAAGCAGAGAGATTCCTGGCAGCATCTGGAGACTGGTTGTGTAAGAATGACAGAAATGGACGCGATATATTTGGATGTGAAGTTGACAGTTTGCTCTGCGCAGGATCATTGAGACGAATCAATGAAGAAGGAAGTGATAGAAGAATAAGAGAGACAAGTTCAAATTAGGATTAGTACCTAGAACCCAGGATATCATGGTACTTCAACGATTGGCAGGCGACTAAGTAAGTAACTTAGTGACGAAGAGAAAGGGCTATTAGTAAGAGCAAGATGCGGACCTGAGGAGCAGTGGAGAAAAGTTAGATGGGGGTCAGGAATGTCAGGTATATCCTTTCGGGAATGGGCTTAGATACATGGGAGCATATGGCAAATAAATATATAGTGCTGGAAGGGGAATGGGTGCGAGAGGAAAGGAGAACAGGGAGGAGTTTGCAAGTTTGGTTAAATGAGAATTACATAGGGGCAACGTTGAAGGTCCTAACGAAAAGGAAGCTGTGACTGAGAAATGCGACGGAGTGAGAAGAAGAGAGCAACACTAAAGGGCGGTATGTCATGTCGAGTATGAATTTAGTGTACATAGATGTTTTTTATTTAAGAAAGAATAGAAGAATTACACATATTGTACTGTGAGTCTGATTGAACAGAATTAGAGGACCTACACCCTCACGTAGTTGTTGTTAAATGCATCCGAAATGCGCATCGCAATTAACAACAATTATGTGTAGGTGCGGGTCCTCTAATTATGATTAAAGAATAGAAGATGAATAACTTACCGACATGTGTAAAGATGATTTTTTCGTACAGACCGCCTAAAGAATCCCTTACAACCATCACAGGAAGCTGCCCCGTAGTGTTTTCCCGTAGCTCGATCGCCACAAATCGCACATAATTGACTAAGTGTCGCTGCATTTGGCACATTCGGCGTCGACATATTGCCGGTGAGCGTCGTACTGCCCGCCATTGCAATATCTGATTCCACAGCTAAAACAAGAAAATCCCAAATCAACATCCAATTTCTACCAACAACTACCAATTCTACCACAAGTGTACAATATGCAAATATTTACAAAACATCATATATAAATGCATCCTTATCGTGAAACACGAACTAACGTAATGTTCGCTGTTAAACAATTAGTGACCGAGTCGCTAATGCTCGATTGCAATTCAAGCCAATGACAAATTCTTTGCGCCTTGAAATACGCAAATTGCAGTCGCTTCGAACGCAAGGATTTTTTACACGCAAATAATTGCAATTCGGAAATAATGAGTCGCTGCTCAAATATAATATTATTACGTCTCGTTGTCGTAAATGTAATTCAATAAAACGCTATTATTAACCGTAATTAGCGACTGCGTGCGTGGCGACTCATGGCGATGTATAACTAAATACACGTAACGACGCTCATTTGCATGTTTATCAAACGGTAAGTTTTGAATTGCACATATGCGAACACAGCTTGTACGATGATAGAAACAGGTATTGGTCCTAGACCTTGAGAAATCGCGCGTCATGTGCGTCATTCTCATCATCTTTTTTAATTTTAATGTAGACATAGTAGTTCTATCAATATAAATTAGAATTAATCGTGTGGGAGGGAATGTAGTCTATTAGCAAAGCGGGAGCTAATTAATAGCAATCGCAAGTTGTAGAACTAAAAGATGTGGCTATAGATCTATTTAATTATTATGCAGTTGAATAATATTAATTTATATTAGCTTATCTGTAATTGTATGAGACATAGCCTAAGGTAATTACATGTTTTCTAACCTGTGTTAATATAATCTATGTTAACCTAGTGACGACAAACTATGTAATCTCAACGACATCTAACTAAATTGCATAAGCGATAATCTAACAACGGGCATGTCCCAAGTGTTCGTCATAGATTTGAATGAAAAATATTGCACGCGTAATTCATGTATTGAAAGAATTTATGTCAATAGGATTATGCTCCGTTTTATGCGGTTCTCCAAAAAAATCCAAGTTTCGTAATTAATCATATGTATATATTGCGTGTTGTAAGGGCATCGAATCTTATCCAGGTATCAATACTTTCCATGTAAATTTATGACGGACACTTGGGTCGTCCCCTTGTAAATTAAGTTCGGGGAAATTAATCGAACTTAATTAAACCTTTTTTAAGAAGAATTTTATATAAAGAATAAACATTGCTAAGTTTCTCTTATGAAATATCCCTAAAAGAATACATAAAATAACTTAATTAAAAGTAGGGTTGTCTTCGGTATGAGAATATCGGAGTTTTAACACGTTGTAGTATTTAGTCCATCATACTTAAAATTTTAGTATATATTAAAGTTTTTACCAACTACAGGCCCTCACAGACACCATCAACGATTGGTTTAAGAAATGGCACCTAAATATTAACTCAAATAAATGTCATCTGTTTATACCATATCATAAAATAACACCGGCGACTTCCAACCTCAACATAGACAACGCCACATTTACAAAACAGGCCACGCACATGAAAACTCAGGTCAAGATAAGACCAATGCATTTTCGAACTCTAACCTATGGAAAAGAAGGTATTTCCACCACAACGGCCACTCTTATCTACAAATCCATCTGCAGACCGATGCTAGACTATCCATTGATATTGTTAGCTAATACTACCAACAGAACAAAACGCATAATTAAAGTAGCAGAAACAACAGCACTGCGAACCATAACCAAATTTCGACATCCTATTAACCCCTTTCATAACCCTCCGAATACCCTGTTATACACCAAAACCCAAATACCCATCAACATGCGGCATATCGAACTCCAACAAAAATTCAAAAATAACCCAATTAATTTGGCTCAACTCCTGAAAACACACTACTACGAACATACATAAACATGTAAACCTATTATATATATATACTATGCATTATGATGTACATTTGTTTCATGGCAGAAAGACTGTAATGGTCGATAGCCGTTAAAATATATCTATCTGTCTATCTATCTACTTAAAGTTTTACCTACAAGCTTATTTTCTTTCGGATTAGTTGCCATTTGTTGCTGCTATCGCTTTCTAGCGCATTTCCAGAGGCACCTCTGTAAAGGGAATAGAACGGGACGACCCGACGGAGTTATAGCGCATAAAGCTCAAATAAATATTTTGTATTCTTAGGTTGAATCAATTTTAAATGTTTTTTAAATGTTTAAATTTTTCTTGAACCTTCGTTTTTGCGTACAAGATTGAGAAAATTCTACTGAACCAATTTGGTTGAATGACGACACGTTTTATAGGTAATTAAATTCTCTAGAGTATGACGTCAATTGTTTTTTTTTTAAATATATATTTACATATGTTTTCGCATTTTAAAATCAAAATTTACTGTGAAAAATGCACTTAAAATCTAAAACTGTATAGAAACATGCTTTAATTTTAACATTTTTTTAATACTCGCCGACATATTGAAGCTTGTTTAATCTACAATGGATTTTTACAGTTTTTTTTAAGTTTTTCGTTTCTAATCAAAATTGCGGGCGCTAGACTGTATGCAGCTGAGCAACTCAATATTGCATT
>JAODAC010007689.1:5589-28829 GCA_027575185.1 Mimaenictus wilsoni
TATCGATATTATGAAAAATGAAATTATCAATATTGATATATCGATATCATGAAAAATGAAATTATCGATATTGATATATCGATGTTATGAAAAATGAAATTATCGATAAATGTCTAGTCTGACATGTTTAGTACTGACATATTAAATTTCTGTTAGGTTAAGTTAGGCATTAAAACCAGGCAAAGTATATTAAACTGATACCTGCAAACTGATATTTACATAAAATTGGTTTTAATGCGATGTATCTTATTAGAAACTGCATTATAATCTCTTAGAAAACTTCAGATTACTTTAACCTAACAAATATATGAGAATTTCTTAAGATATTTTACTAAACTTTTATTCCAAACATATCTAAAATTGTTGAGGTTATATCGAAAACTTGTCTAGCATTAATCAAATCAACCTCAACGAAAGAAAAAAAAAAAAACTGTGATTACTAATGTTTCAAAAATACAGTTAGATTCAGTCTGGTTAGGCTAATTTTAAGTTTAGGTTGGGTTAGGCTATAATTGATTGGTTACATTAAGTAAATATATAAGAAACTTGTAAATTAGTAAGACATTAATAACCCATTATGATAATAAGACCTTTAGAAATTCTAAAAAATTATAATTTTATTAAATCATCTTCTTTCAGGTATATGATATTGGACTAATAATTTGTTTTCCGCAATTAAGCATCCTCTTGTCACATTCATTCTACAAGGTCTCTGATGCATGATATGTTCTGACGGGGTTCTTTCAGATCATCCTGATGACATCTTCAGAAACTCGATTTATTCTTCTTATGGCATTCAGTGAATCTTATCTGGAATGTTTCTATCTGAACAAATTTACTTCATTATGACCTGGTGTCTTATTGGATCTCTCTAGACATCCTCGCTATATATTGAGAAGTAATGGTGTGATTTTTATTTTCACATTTTGCCCAGTCTTTTATCAATATGCCATAACTCATTATCTTCTCATACTTGTTGGGTTTAAATGTCTTATTTATCCTGTAATGGATATATCCTACTGATAGATCCATCAGGAACCAACTTTCTAATTCTTAGATAGCTTTCAGTGGTTATTCCTTAATAGATTCCGTCTGTTTAAAATTGCTTCATTGCAATATGATAACTTATTGGAGTTGACATGACATCTAATAAGAAGCACCCTTGTGTGATTTGTCTTTTCACATTGATCCCACAGTTTTTTTTATCAATCTGACATCGTTTATTCGCTTCCCTCACTTGTTCACTATATATTATATACTCTGAAATTAATATACCTAGCCTTAAGGATCCATCAGGAACCTGATATCGTCTCCGTAAAAGGCCATATTGGATTTAATCTAAATTCATCCCCACTGCCAGATGTAAAAATATCCTGATGTGATTTTTCTTCACACATCATCCCCACTGTTTTTGAAGCAATTTGGTACCCCCCCCCTCCCCTTCCGAAATTCCTCCTTATGTGGAACTCTTTTTTCTGATTGATCCTACAGTAGCCAGATTTGTTCCTTGTTCGTATATTTATATTGTAGGAGAGCATTTCTGACTATCTTTATTTATGTTAAAAGTATTTTTTTATGATTTCAGATGTACTGTAGTATTATATCACTCTGCCACACGCCATCAGAGCCACATCATCAATGCCAGCCGGAAGTGCATCACGACGCTGGCGTTCTCCTCCTGCGGGCGCTACCTCGTGACGGGCGAGACGGGTCACCATCCCGCTGTGCGGGTGTGGGACCTGCTGCCCGACCCACAGATCCCCAGCGTCTCGGGCCAGTACCCAAAGCCACCGCAACAAATTGCCGAGTTCTTCGGCCATAAGTTCGGCGTTGGCTGCGTGGTACGTTTGACGCAACTCCACAACTAAGTAACCTGAATCTAAACATTTCGAACTAAAATTCATCCCTTCAGGCATTTTCTCCAACGAACAAAATCATCGTCAGTGTCGGCAGCCAGCATGATATGGTCGTCAACGTCTGGGACTGGCGCAACAACATCAAAGTCGCCAGCAACAATGTGAGCACGAAGGTGAAGTCGATCGCATTCGCTGAGAACGGTAGTTACTTCGTGACGGTCGGCAATCGGTTGGTGAAGTTTTGGTACTTGGACGCAGGCAGGAACAAAGTAAGTTTTTTGTATATATTTTTTTGAAAGGTTCGGATGTAATAAAATTGGTTTTAGTACAAACAGGAGGCAATGCCACTCATGGGACGTTCTGCAATCCTCGGGGAGCAACGCAGTAACAATTTTGTGGACGTTGCCTGTGGGCGTGCGGAATGCGGGGACAATACGTATGCGATCACCAGGTCTGGTTTGCTGTGCGAGTTTAACAACAGGAGATTGCTGGACAAGTGGGTGGAGCTGCGAACGTCGAGTGCGAATTCGATCAGCGTTGGGGAGAAGCATATCTTTGTTGGTTGTGACGGTGGAATTGTGCGCTGCTTTGATCCGAAAACTCTGCAGTTTGTTACAACACTTCCAAGGGCGCATTATTTGGGCGTTGATGTTTCACAAGGTTTGACTATAACGTAAGTAAACTATTTTAGTTTTTAAAACTAAAAAAACTGTTTATTCCCTTTAAACATCATTCCCACAGTATTTTTATCAATCTGACATAGTTATTCCTTCCCAGCGTTTATTGTAACTAGTTTCTGAAGCTCTATATATTTTTCTGGCGGGCATGATTCTATCTGGCCTTAGTGAATCTCCTCCATGTTTCTCTACTTAACAACCCCTCAGTCTTATATCAATATTACCTATCAATAATTCTCTTCTGTCACTCGTTTTATCTGGTTTCCGATGCTCTATTTGTCCTGATGCTGATCTCTTTAACCTGATGGGACATTATTATTTTAACTAGTTTCTGAAGCTGCATATATTTTTCTGGTGGGCATGACTCTATTTGGCCTTTGTGAATCTCCTCCATGTCTCTACTTAACAACCCTTCAGTCTTAAATCAATGTTATCCATCAATAATTCTCTTGCCACACTCGTTTTGTCTGGTTTCTAATTCCTATTTGTCCTGATGTTGATCTCTTTAACCTGATAGATTATTCGGGCATCTGACGCGAAGTACCCTGAAGTGATTTGTCTTTTTACGTCATCCCCACAGGCTTTTTATTAATATGTTCTTACTTATTCTCTTTCCACAATCGTTCTATCTGATTTCTGATGCACTATGTATCCTGGAATACAACTTCCTAACCTGATGAATCCATCAGAAACCAGGTGTCAAAAATTGTCCTCACTGCCAGAGAAGTTCCCAGATGAGCATTTTGCTTTCATATTTATCTTTACATATTTGACATCACTCCCTCTTCTCCGACACTCCACCGAATATCTAAAGCAATTAACCTGATGTGGAACTCTCAACCTAAAAGATCTTTCTTTCATCTTTGCTATAAATTATTCTTTCTGAATAAAACTCTTTCATTCTAACCTAATTTAATATTGAATTTCACCAGACATATGTCATCTCCACCGCCGAATGTAAAGTACCCTGACGTGATTGCTCTTACATACGACGAGAAGAAACACCTCGTCACTTGCGTGTACAATGATCATTCCATCTACATCTGGGATGTGTGGAACATCTTCGAAGTGGGCAAATCTGACTCATTCCTCTTCCACTCCGGATGTATCTGGGGTGTGGAGATGGCACCGGCAAACTGCCCCTTACCATCAGGCTCCTTCCTGACATGCAGTTCAGACGACACTATTCGTGTGTGGACCCTCGATCGTTTCGACGAACGCTCCTTTAAGGGCATGTACGTGCGCAACATTTACAGTAAAGAACTTCTCAAGGTCCTCTACACGGATCCGGAACTCACCTACCTGAAGGACCGCGGAAGTACGCAACAAGGCAACAAGGAAAACGCGTCTTACGATACTGTGAATGGTGTCCGGTCGATACGCCTAAGTCCGGATGGTAGACAATTAGCATCCGGCGACCGTACCGGAAATATTCGCATTCATGAGACCACGAGCATGAGTGAGGTGATGAAGATTGAAGCCCACGATGCTGAGGTGCTTTGTTTGGATTTCAGCGCCAAAGATGCAGCCGGTCATCGCCTGATGGCGTCCGCTTCCAGGGATCGACTGATACATGTCTTCGATGTTAACAGAGACTTTAACTTTCTTCAAACTCTGGATGATCACTCGAGTTCGATAACCTCTGTGAGATTCCTCAACTCCCAACATGGTAACCTCCAGATGATCAGCTGTGGGGCTGATAAGAGTTTGATCTTCCGGTCGCTAGCGGGTACCCCGAATGGTACCCCACAGTTTCAACGGTCGCACAATGCCACGGGTAAGAATACCCTTTACGATATGGAAATCGATGCCGGGGAGAAACATGTACTGACTGCATGTCAAGACAGGAATGTTCGGGTCTACAATGTGGTTTCTGGTAAACATACGAAGACCTTCAAAGGTTGCATTGGAGACGAAGGGTGTTTGATCAAAGTGGTACTGGACAAATCAGGAAGTTACCTGGCGACATCTAGTACAGATAAGTCACTCTGTGTCTACGACTACTATACTGGGGAGTGTATGGCCACCATGAGTGGTCATTCAGAATTGGGTACCGGATTATGTTTTACCAATGACTGCAAACGGATTATTTCGACAAGTGGCGATGGTTGCATATTCGTTTGGAAACTACCACATGATATGGTTGTTTCGATGCATGCAAGGTATAATCAGCAGGTTATGCTATCAGGGAAGAAACCCACCGATGAGGAGTTGTTCAGCGAGATTGAAAGTGAAGACGATTTGATGAATACTACTATTATTAGGGAGTAAGTTTCGTTTTATTCATATTGAACCTGAACTAAACTATTGTTATTTTACCTAGAATGAGTTTTGGTAAACTACCAACCTGGGCTAAAAAACATATGAAGAAAAACTTCAAAGCAGCGGAGGAGCCTGTGGAGAAGAATATCGTTCAGCCTAAAGGCCGATGGGCGGAACGTGCCGCCAACAACGATTTGGGAAAGAATGTCTGTTACTTTTCAGATGTTGATAGTTCACTGGAAAGTGACAGGGACCTTTCTCAGAAAGCGATGGTAAGTTTTCTGGTAATTACAAAGGTATTTCGTCACTGTAGATATATTTTGTACAAATTTAAACGCACCAACTTGCAGTAGTAAATTGATGCTTTGGTGGTAGGGGTGTTAAAAAGTTGAGATACTTTTTGTGCAAAATCAAATACTTTTTGTTCCAATATCAAAAAGTATCGGTTCTTTCGATGCCAAAAGGTATTGGTATATAAAAGTAACGATTCTGTCGATTACGAAATGATTCGATATTTTGAATTTTTGGATTGACAAATTATCGATATTTTCAATTTCAAAAAGTATCGATATTTTTGATGTCATAAAGAATCTTTTGCAATCGGAAATACCGATACTTACCGCAAGTATCGAAAGTGTCATTATTTTTAACACAAAGATTTGTTACTGTCGATACCAAAAAGTATCGATACTTTCGAAACCAAAGACTGCATCAATAAAAAATATCGCTACTTCCTATTCAAAAAAGTATACATACTCGGTACATCAAACAAAAATCGATATTTTCGTTTAAGAAACAACACTTTGTACACTAAAAAGTATAGGCACTATCGATATCAAAAAGTATCGATACTTACGATATCAAAAAGTATCGATACTTTCAAAATATCGAAAGTATAACTATTTTCTACTCAAACAAAGAATCGATACTTTCGATGTCAAGAATCATTCATCAATCATTTCGATACCAAAGAAGTATCGATAATTTTTGAAACCTATACTTTGGTGGTATGCTTATTGCTTGAAATTTTCTGCTTTCTAGGACATAGGCACAGTTAGCACTATAAGCACAGTAAACACAGTACAAAATGAAACAACAGACGCAAATATTGCAGAGGTTCGTTGGGCTTTTTTCACACTTGCTTTCAATTTACTCAAATTGTTCAAAATAACGAACATTTAAAAAATGTGTTTCTGAAAATTTAGGCTGATGTTTCATCGAACCAGTTATCAGGCGCTGATAACGACCTGGAGACAGCAGCCCATGACGCCGACGTTGATTCGGACCATGACTATCGTCAACAACCATTGTACTACCCGAACACGGCAGATTCGGCCTCCGGCAGCGAGTTTACCGTGAACAACATCGACGCCGACGAATTACGTAAATCAGTACGACGATCGAAAAGGGCTAGTTTGCCCCCATTGGCACTACAAACAGCCTCAACAAATCCAACGTCGTTGAGTACGGGCACCGGGAGTCAGGAATCTGACGACGATGATGATGACGATCAGGCGTCTACACCTAGTGGCGAAAATACGGATGTGAATCCCATGTCGATGATTTCAACTAGCATGGAGTCATTGTATCAGAAACGGGAGAAGTACTTGGAAAAGACGTATGAGAGTTTGAGTGCTAATGAGATGGAATCTCCTCGGAGTAAGTTTTGTTTTACTGTTTGGTTTATTGAATATTAACATTCTTTCATTTGAAATTAGTTAACAAGTCGTCAATATCAAATCAACATAATACACGAAGGAGTTTAGGCCTTCGTAATGTTGCTGTTGTAAATGCTGCCAAACAGACGAAGAATGATGTGGAAACGACCAAGAAGCGAGAGTTACTTAACAAGATGATTGCAGATACGAAGAAGAAATTACAATGTGTATGTATTAAACTTTTTTTTTGCATGCCTACAAATTGATTTCATCTGTTTGATATTTTAATACTGCCGTGTCGCCATCTATATGAATATTTTCATCAATATTAAGCTATAAATAAATATTCATTATGTTTTGACGATAATTTTGACATAATATTGATATAGATGGCTATACTTGTGAATAATTATCGATATTCAACTTTTCAAATATTTTGGATATTTCATTTTCTTGAAGTTCGTTTGATATGAAAATGCATTAATATTGTTGCTATATAAAATATATCGTTAATATAATGTTAATGTCCTTCTCAAGGGACAACTTCTATATCAATATCTTCATCAATATTATCGATGCTTTTTAAATATCAAAAGTATCAAACATTTTACCATCGACAGTATAATTTTTGTCGGTACGTTTTGGTACAGAAAGTATCGATACGTTTTGGTGTCGGATGTATCGATTTTTTCTTTTTATCGTAAGTATCGATATTTCTGATGAAGACAGTTTTGATATTTCTTGGTATAGAAGGTATAGATATATTTTATATAGTAACAATATCACTTTTGTTACTAAAACATTTCATTCAACACAAAAAGTATTGATACTATCGACACATAAATACTTTCGATACCAAAATGTGTTGATACCACTTCCAATATAAAAAGTATGGATACCACCTCCACTTTAAAAAAATTATCGATAATTTCGTTTCTCAAACACTATAGAGACTTTCAACAAAAAAATGATAATTTTAACACAAAAGCTACAATACAATATGGATGTCAATATATACCGATATATTTGAATTCAATATCTTTATAATATTTTTGAGACAAGGAGTATTGACACATTCCACACCAAAAATATCACATCAATGAATATATTTATATAGATGACGACACTGGGCAATTCCGATATTTCCGATACTGATAATTAAAATATGGGAATAAGTTACCTTGGTGTCTATATAACAAAGAGCCGATAATATCTATATTGCAATATATAGACATTTTCTGGAACTTTTTACAAGGGATAGGATAAACCCTTTTTTGTAAAAGATTATATATCATTTAAAATTTAACACAAACAAATAAATACATATTGATAAGTATCTATTTATCGATATTGATATACTTTTAAAAAATCATATAGGTATTATTAATTTTCAATTTTTGACATCCGAACGGATTGCCGCCATCAGAATTTAATAATTGTATACCTCACCCAAAAATAGAAACGATTTTCCATGAAAATATAAATAGACACTGCTATAATATTTGCATAATATTTGTTTATGGCAAATATTTGTTTTCCTAAAGTTTATAAGTTGTCTCATACAAAAGTTTCCCCATTAAAAATGTTTAGCTTAATAAATAATATCAAATTTTGTATGTTTAAAGATTGGATACGTGTCCCCACTGAAAGCATCTCAGTCCATCTCCGATCTGTCGCACTTCCCGGAGAAAGAATCTCGCAAGGACCGCCATCGTTCAACAGGTAACGACTACTCACACGCTTCACCCTCTTCCGTACCGACTTGCGACCCCACTCTAACTGTAACTAGTACTAACATCTCAAGCCATCCTAGTAATCAAGTTAATCAACTTAGCATTAATACGAATGAGATAAATTTGTGCTACGGCGCTGAGCAGCAACCCTTGCCAGCCTCACAATCCGTACCAAACGATCTTCAACTGTGCGGTTGTTACATGCGTGAAATACAACGCCATCTCTCGCACGACCAAAGCAACTTGCGTGGAATTAACATCCCGATGAGCGGGAGTAGTGCGCATGCGCAGAGTACCAAACTCAGCGACATCCTTAGCAAGAGTCCCGAGAAACACGAGCAGAACCTTGCTGCATGGATCGAACCACGTCGTCTACAACTCGATAAAACGCTGAACAAAAAATACAAAAGTCTACCAGTGTCGCCTGTGAGCGAAGAAAAGTTCGATTTTGATTTTCCTAGTGAGGAAGTGACATCACTCGATGTGAAAGCCAAGAAAAACTCGAAGAAAAAGAAAGAAGCGCGAAAATCATTCAGTTATTTTCTGGATATTGATACGAATGCGAAACTGGCGGGTGATTCTCAGAATGAGTATAACTTCAAACAGATTTGTGATGATATCGAGAAGTTTTCGCAGGATTTTAGCCGGAATTACCAAGCGATTGAGGATATTTTTAACAGTGGGTCCTCGCATCGACCCAAGGAACTCTTTGTCAATTCAGGATCGGGTTTTCAGACTTTGGAAACTTTAGGGAATACCCTCTCAAATGAGGCAAAGACTTCAGAGTGGATTACGTCTCAATTTGGGGATTTCTCAGGCAATAATTTGGAGGGAAATGAGGATCCTGAAAATGGGAACTTTAGCTCTGATTCCCTTGAGGATTGCAGTTTTAACTCATTTAAACCCTGCCGGAAGGTGCATAAAAATAAATTGCAACCACCACGTCGTTGTGTTTCGAATAACGAGCTGTATAATCTCACTCAGAATGACGAAATCGACTATGATAAGTATCTGAACGTCCAGATGTCGAAAAGTCACAGTCAAGGTCATCAGGGTTTCTACCTGAATCAATCTGCTTATAACTCACAGGAGAGTATCCTGTCGTCTGAAGAGAATCTTCTGGATCGAAGAAGTCGATCATCCTGTAATTCCATGGAGAGTATTCTAAGTAATGAGAGTGATTGTAAGTCAGCACCGCTGGAGTGTCTGTTTAGGGATTCAAGGACAAACTCGATGACACGGTCGAAGTCTTGTAATTATACCTTAGACCTTCCCCTACATGCTCTGTCCTCCCCTACGAAGTCGAAGACTGTTCAGACTCAGACTGATTTTGAGACGCCTGAAGAGGTGGTTGTTAAAAAGTCGAAAAGTACTGAATTTCAACAGAGATTGCTGCGTTTTGAACAGAAGAAGCCTGTGGCTTACTTTTTGGAAACGAAAAAAGGGCTTAAAGCTGAAGGCCCGGAGGTGAAAGAACAAATGGATATTCCCTCGATGCAATTCAAAAACGCTCAGTATAAATCGAAATATTGCAACGTTCTGAATAATAAACCTGAGTGTAATGAGAAACAACTGCTGGGGAATCCGCAGTTTGCGCTGACTACACAGAATTTGCCTATGAATAACAAGAATAAGAATAAATATCAAGGGACTGCTTCGTTAGACCGCCATCTGTTGTCGAAAGGTTTACTGGAGTCTTCCGAGAAGATCTGTCATAAACCGCCAAAGGCAGTTCGGCGTCATTCGTCAAAAACGCGACGAAGGTCATCTTCGACTCGCACTACCTACGAGTATGTCAAAAAAGAAGATTTGAATAAAGTTAACATAGAAAACTCTCCCCCGACGACCACAGCGACATCTATCGAGTTTTCTTATAAAGAAATGAACACCGAGAAGGATCTTGAAGATACTGCTCATGGGCAGTATTCACAAACACATAACCTGCAAACGAACATAACCAAAAGTCTCTCCCCCACTGCTTTAAATGACTTATATGATTCGAATTTTAAGGAAGTTCAACTTGCATTTATGAATATTAAGATACTGAATGAAATTCAGGAGAAGATTTCTGGGATTAATAATCTAATAGAGTTGTTTAAAACGTCGCTGGTGATGGGAAAGGTTAAGGCGTTGTCGTCCATGTATGATAATCTAAGTAAGGCTAGTTTTGTGCAGCCGCCGAAGAGGAATATGTCGCTGCCGGATTTTTTTGATATGAAGTTTTACCAATGTGATCGGAAGAATTTCAATTTCGATGCTGGCCCTGATGCTGAGCGAGATAAGTTCTACAAGGATGAGTTTAATGAATTTAGTCGGTCGGGGAAGAATAACGTAGAGAGATTTTGTGAGTTTTATGATGAAGAAGGAGCCGTCGAAGATGAGCAAGGTGATTACAAGGAAATCTGTTGGCAAATTTCAGAATTACGAGCGAATGTCTGTGTTTAGTTCCTAGCGAGTAATGGCTGGCATTTTTTTGGATGTGTTCGATCGATGTCTTACTGTTTATTTTTCGCAGAGAATATGGCGACAAATTTATTTCATTTTTATTTTTGTTAAGTTGATTTTTTTGGTTTATGTTTGCATGTGTTTTTATTTTCTTTTTTCATTTATTGATTATTTTTAATAGCACTGTTTTAGATGTGGTATTAGATTTTGGTAATATTCATTAATTTTAATTTAATTGATTTAGAGAAATATGCATACAACCCTCTCCTATACTTTTATATTTTCCTGCTTTTTGGAGGATTTTTCATTACTTTTCTCTCTAATTTTCATTGTAATCTAGAGTCTTACTGATAAGTAGGAGATTTACTAAACATTGATGACATATTTTAGGTTAAATGATTGCATAATTGGATATGAATTTCTTCAAATATGTTAATATAAACTCAAGTTTTTTTTATCTATAAACATATTAGGTTAGAATTTTTGCAATATTTTCAAGTTTAGTAGTTCAATTTTTGATCAAATTTGATTTGTATTTATTGTGAGGTTATTATGAGGTTACTTGTCATTAATTTTTCATTGTAAGTTTTATAATCGAAACCTGAATGATCATATCCCTTATTTTACATTTATAATAACCAAAAAGAGCTTTCTTATCATTGGCAATCATGACATAGGTTAGACTAAGTTAGGTTAATTAGGTTAAATAATTTATTCTGGATTAAGTTTAAATTAACACCTAGGTTAAGTGTCTATTAATCTATTAATATTAAACAACGCAAGCTTTCTATAAAACTAATCCTTAAAAGTCTTTGTTCTATTTTTACTTTACTTTTCTTGGCTTTTTCCATATTCTCTCTATAAATGTTGCATATATTTCACTCTAGTAATCCGCAGATTAGATTAAGCATGTTTTGCACCATTGCATGAGCTCGCCATTTTGTGAGTGTGTCGTCTGCATTTTTGATGTGTGTTTTGCAGTGCAACGCAGCAATAGCAATGCGAAGGATGTCGCAGCTTTCGTGGACGCACGCATGACGGCACAGATGGACGCCGCCTCCATGGGAGGAGGCGGCAGTATGCGTCGTGCATGCAGTCTGAGTGACCTCAGCCACCTGCCGAGCACGCCGCCCCATCATAATAGTAGTGGTAGTAGCAGTAGTAGAGCGGAAGGTAAAATAAACTTCAACAAAAGAAAATTGCAATGAAATAAATGGCACATCAATGGTACCTTCAATAAATTTAAAAGCTAGTTTTGTGTGCTTTACGTAGCATGATTGCTTATAGTTGGATTTTTTATTTAATTAGCTATCTTCTTGAAATAGAAGAATTTAGAATGTCTATGCCATGAATGAATGATGATACTTGTTGTTTTCTAGGTAAATATTTGAAAAATCCGCAATTGTCACGACTCCACAAGATTCGCGATGGCGGCGGCGAGAGAAATTCGAATATGATGCGTAGCAGTTCGACGACGGTGTTGAATCCTTCAGATTCGGATGATGGTGGTTCGATTACAAGAAATTGTAGTAGTATTTCAGACAAACTTGCATCACAATCACGTCTGATGCGACCAACAATTAGCTCTCAGAATAAAATTGCAAGTAGTAAAAGTTCCCTGAGGAAACGACATTCACATTCAACTTGTAAGTTCTATTCTCGATTCAGTTCTTTCGGTTCAGGCTATTCTTCAGGATTTAAAAACTTCAAAAAATCTGTACAATGTTTCAGTAAACTTATCGTCAATTACAAGAGAAGATAGTTCATCGGAAGAGTCCGAGCTGCCGCCACCGCCACCAACTCAGAAACCTGTGGTACCACCACGAACACGTCTACCAGCGTCCCTTCAGAATGATGGAAAGAACTTTAACAATTTGCGGGACAAATTGAAGACTGACAACACGGTTATCAATATGAATACGAATGGGAATTCGGCAAATCGTGCCAAATGGTCAAAACCGGATGTTAGCAACGAAGTATCTACGGTTCAAGGTACATTTTTATGTTTTTTTTTCTTTCTTAACCTATATCTTGAATTGATTTAACCTGTAAATCGTTTTCTATTCAAACATAACCTATAATAAAACCTAACCTATATGGAAATATTCATATTTTTAATAAATTCTGTTTTCCTGTAGAATCTAGAAAATTATGTACGGATGTTGCAAGGAATCTCGTTACAACCGCCAGCGAGGTTGTCAAACTTTACGACAATTTAACCAATACGAGCAGCGCCAATAAGGAAAACGCCGTCGTGATGCCATCAGATGGTGAGGAGCGTACTGAAATGGTCAAGACTCTCCAGCTGAGCATCGTTACCACGCAGAAACTCCTGCATGACCTCACCCTGCAAATCCTCCGTCAGGATCGCGGCAGCGTTGATGTGAATCAAACGGACTCGGTTAAGAAGCTCAACGATTTGATCCTTAAAGGCTTCCCCACAGACGAATCCGCCATCGTCAATATCATGCAGCAGTATTCAGATATTCTGTTAGGCATGATGCAGCAGAAGATTGAGGACTCGAATAAGTAAAATTTCCTGTTTCGATATGCGTGCGAAACGAACTCAAAACATGCCAATTAATTGATTAATATTTAAGCGGTTCGTTTTGTGTATGATGCATTATGCAGGAAATGAACTCCAGTAAATTGTTTTAACGTGTCACATCTGTTAGGTTTTACGTTTGGATTAATTTATTGGACATTTTGATAGTTGTGGCGTAGTTTCAATTAGGTAAGTCGAAACGTGACATTCTACATTCCAATTTTTATAGCATTTGAACTGATGACGCGGCGCGTGTGTAAGCTAGGGGAAGCGATTTTTTCTCTAAGCGTATGAACTGATTTTATTTGGATTTTGTCAATGTGTGGAACTGCGATGGAACAAAGATGAGATGTGGTGAATGCTTAGAGTACTCTGTTGTATCATTGATTGTACGTTGTAACTAATTGTAAGATTTTTTTGCATATTTTGTTGTTGTCGTTTTACTTTTTCTTTGGAGCGAATGATGTTTAACCGCAATGCCAAAATAATGTGGATTTAGATGCGAAATAAAGATATTAACGAATTTATTACGGTTTTTTCATCTTTTATTTGTTGTGGAAATATTTTGATGTATTTCCTATTATTATTATTTTCCTATTATTCTCCTATTATTATTCGTAATTGCGAGCAAACTTTCATTGTAATATGATTTATTTGTAACAGATATTCTCGAAAACTATTGAACTTTTTCTTGCTTTTACATTTTCTCATAGAGAATATTATGTTTCATTAGATACCATTTTTACCTTGTTCGGAGACAGCCTGCAGGAAGTTGGAGTATTAGCCTAGTGGCCAAGGTGCATGCTAGGTATTCGGCAACGGCGGTTTCGAATCCCGCTTCTGGAGATTCCTTTTCCAATTTTATTTTTAATCATACATTTATTAAAAAGATTGTCAAGCGTTGTTCGAATCCATCGACTCTATCACTGGGCCACCTGTTTTACTATTTTTCATTTGTTACAAATTTCAATTTGTATAATTACATTTGAAAATATTGTAATCTTATTCTCCGTACATCATAAATGTGTTCATTTTAATTCCTAAAATTTCAATTAGGTGTATGCCGCTGACGCGGCGCAGTAGTAGAGTGTAATGTAATTGTACGGATTGGAATTTGTAACAAAAGGAAAATAAATAAATAAACTTCTGAAATGCGAGAAAGACTTTCATTGTAATATAATTCAGCGCACAATAGTAACAAAACTCATAGCATCAATGCCGTGTTCTTTTTAATCCCTAAATTTTCAGCCAGGTGTATGCCGCCCAAGTGGCACAGTGGTAGAGTCGATGGATGCAAACTAGGGATCATGGGTTCGAATCCCAACGGGATTGGCCATTTCTCCGGTAAAACGGGCGCTCGTGAGTCGTGGCTCGCAAGGGGAGTTCGCCGCGAAGCGGCGAACTACAAGATTGTAGGCCATCGGGAGAACGAACTACCACCGCGAAGCGGCGGTTGACCATTCTATTTTGCTAAAATGTATGATTGAAAAATAAAATTTGGAAAAAGAACTTTTTCTTTATGCTCCGCAGGCAGGACCCGAACCCGGACCTGCCAAATACAAAGCATACTCCTTAACCACTAGACCAACATCCTAACATATTCAGGACGGTTCCCAAACAAGTGATAGATCATTCTATTTTGCTAAAATGTATGATTGAAAAATGGAATTTAGGAAAAGACTCCTATGCTCCGCAGGCAGGAACCGAACCCGCACCGGCCAGATACAAAGCACAGCCCTTAACCACTACACCAACACCCTAACTGAGGTTGGGCGGTCTCCAAACAAGTGATAGATCATTCTATTTTGCTAAAATATATGGAAAATAAAATTTGTAAAGAAGAGTTTTATGCTCCGCAGGCAGGATTCAAACCCGCAACGGCCAGATCCAAGATCCACTTTAACCACTAGACCAATTCCCCGCCTTATTTATGCCGGTCTCCAAACAAGTAGTTGACTATTCCATTTCGCTAAACTGTATTTTTGAAAAATACATTTTGAAGAAAAGAATTTTTCTCTATGCTCCGCATGTCTAAATTGAAAGAAGATATTTTCTTTGATACAATGAAATGTTTCTGATTGAAAATTGTAACAAACGAAAATAAATAATAAAACTTCTTAAATGCGAGAAAGACTTTCATTGTAATATACCTCAATTCGCATCAAATACAAATCACTTCGTGCCCCAGGCAATTCATTTAGGAATGCATATTATTAATTTCCTTAAAATATTTGACAATTCCAATTCAATACATTGAAAGATTCCGGAAAATTTACGAAAGTATCAAACATTTTGGTACCAGGATCACAGAGATGCGAAGAGATAAATTGATGACAATACTAATGAAGCTGTGAGCTGAATTGTTATTGCCGGAAGTTTTAAAGTTTAATGAAGAATAATTCCGTTTACACAAAGTCTAAAAGAAATTTAATGAAAACATAAAATTATTGATTTTCTAATTTTGAGTGATTTGAGTAATTTTTTTGCCAAAAATCTTTTTGAAGATTTTATATTTTCCGTTGCAGGCAGGATATATTACAGCTACTTCATAAGAAAGGTTTCATGGTATTACCATTTGCGTGGTTTCTTGAATGATTTTGAAATGAATATTGTAGGTTTCTATCAGAAATACCCAAAACTAGAATAAACGAAATTCCGTAGGCTAGAAATTTAGGAAAGTAGAGATACGCTTGTACGTGGAAGAGAATTTATGCCAGAACTCTGGCAGAGAGAGTAACAAAGAAATCTAAATCACAAAAATCTAAATGATTTGTGAATTAAAACGGCCATAAAATGGTTTGAACTCTGCCTGGACATTTCTAGAAAGGTACATAGATATGATGTAACTACATTTTCCTATGTGATGCCATGACCAAAATTGTAAATTTTAAAAACTGTAAAATTTACTCTGGTGGTGGAAGGCCAAACTATTTAAGCCAATTTTTCGATTGATGACTTGAGTCACCTTACCCCTGTAATGGTGATTGAACCAGGCATTTGTTATCTAAAGTGGTTCAGCCGTGAAGATGTCATAAATGTGTTGGAATGTTTATCTATATACTGGGATTTCAAGCATACAAAAAGCCGTGGCTCAGTGGTTGAGAATCACTGATCTGTCATCATGTATAAGCAAATCACAAATCGTGTTAACAGGCTTGATCCTATTTTCAACATTTTTCACCTTTTTTCACTTTTTTTTTTTCTTTTTATTGCGGTTTGCGGAAAGCTTTTATAGCCTGAGTGTGGGACTGACAGATCTCTTGACCTGACTTACCCGAACTAAAACCATATCCCCGCTTGGCATTCTCCTACCCCGGAATTCGCCCTCAAAGGCATTACATCAGGATAGGTGCCCGGACCTTATAGACCCTATTTCGCGCTCAACACACTCCTAGCGAATCTTGCGACTGCATTCCATATCTCCTCCGATTGTAACATCCCTCTCCTCAGATCCTCTGGGACGATGTCCACAGTTTCTCTGAGCATCTTTCGTTCTGCTTCCCATCTGTCGCAAGACTCGAGTGTGTGCGCGGCGTCGTCAACTTCCCCGTTGCCGCAGTACCTACAATCAGAGGTCGCTGCCTTGCCGATTCAGTGCAGGTATTGCCCGAACTCGCCATGACCTGTCAACAGCTGGGCCAGATAATAATCCATTTCCCCATGTTGACGCTCAACCCAAGCCTTTACGTTGGGGACAAATCTCCCAGTCCACGCTGGTCGCCCTGCTTCCCACTCCTTCTGCCATCGGGCTAAAGTTCTCTCCCGAGCATTCTCTTTTCTTCCTTCAAATCTCTCTCTCCTCTCTGTTGCCTTAAGGTGCGCTTAAGGTGGGATTGAGGCCAAGACCTCAGCCGCGGCGGTGGACACGGTGCGGTAGCAGCGCGCAATTCGTAAGGCTCCCAGACAGGCGGCGCTGCATAGAGAAGCTTCGAAGCGGCAACTGTCGCGAGGACGCGGCGGGTTGTTTCTCCAGCCCCTCCGATGTTCGGTAGAATTCTTGCGATGCTGGTTTGTGCCAACTTCGCCCTGCCTGCTGCTGCGCGGATATGATCGGAGTAGTTAACCTAACTTAACCTAACCTAACATAACCTAACCTACCTTCCAAATATTATTTTTTTTTCTTCTAAAATGATTATAAAAGAAACTCAATTTCTTCACTTCATTATAAAGAGAACATAACTTTTTAATTCTTCCAACAAGAATTAAAAAGTTAAGGGTCCAACAACCCTCTTAATCTCCTTAACAGAAAAATGAAAAAAAAAAAGGTCATGTCTTAATTGTATATTATATAACCATAAACATTTTTTCGCCATTCGCATCGAATTTCTCCCACATAAATCATGCAATTCCAGAGCGAAACACGCTTAAATCAAGCACGCCCTTCGCTTGCACCCGTTCCGCGCCCAACCACCCACCCCCTTTCATCCCCCCAACACCCTACCATGCGAACGCTAAGCGCCGTTTAATGCCGCAAATATTCGCATTCGCGAAAGTAATCAAACAAATTTATACGCAACTCTTCGGGGGGGGCGCGCGCGCGTGCATGTCTGCGTGTTTTTTTTCTCCTTCCCCGTCCCACCCCTAACTCACCAACACACTGGGCTTCTCTCACTGTCGACTCGAACATAAATTGAAAATGCGAAATGGAAAATCCAATTTAAGAACGGGCTGCGAAGCGGGGGCGAGGCAATAAGTAGTAAAAAATGCGTCGAATCGGCGGCACTGGATTGAAATAACAGGCTCGATGTGGGAATGGGGGGATGACGGTGGTGGTGGTCGGGCGGTCGGCCAATGCACGCGTCGTAAAGTGCTGGCAAAAAAACACGACGGCGCGGCAGGCGGACGCGGGCGTCGAATAAATGCGCGCTTTTCCGCCGAAAGAAAACGAAATAATAAAATTCACGGAATAAAGTATGCAACTCTCTCGCTCCCACCCCCTTTTGTGCCTTATCGCACGCAGGTTAAATTCGCTCAGTGAACGAAAAAAAAACTGGCACGTGAAATGGAGAGAATGGATTTAAAACAGCTCCGGTGTTTCAAATGTCTAGAGTTAAATTGCGAATGTGGATGCGGATGAAAAACGATTTTTTGCATTCGTTTCTTTATTTTCTGGTTTGGACAAAATTTAGTTATTAATTGTTTGCAATTATTTCGTTTATAAAGTATAACAGTGCTGAAATTTTGACAAAAACACGTTTTTTTAAGCGAAACACCAACGAACAAAATACATCCGGGATGCTGTTTACTTCTTCTAATCCAGTTTTTAATGCGCATTACTAATCTGAGAACAGATTTATACTCTCAGATGACATTTTTAAGATATAAAGATTTGTCCAAAACAGGGTACCGTTGTCAAATCTGTTTAAACTAGGGAAAACTATGCAACTTCTTGAGCTTTACCATCGTAAATAGATGTATCTTCTTTAATAGTTGTTAATAGATGGCGCCTAGAGTATTGTCAAAACAATTTTAGAAAATATCATTTAGTTATTAATTGTTTGCAATTATTTCGTTTATAGGGCACTATTATGATAAGGAAATCGACACAAAAAGTACGTTTTATAGACAGTAACACTAATAAACAAAATATTTCCGGTATGATTTTCTATTTTTTTAAGTTTTTCATACTGATTACCAATATGGAAACGATTTTGTTCTATCAGGTGAATTTTTCAAGATATGAAGTTTTAAAGCAGAGAAGTACTCAACAGAGCAGAGTTGTCAAACCTGTTTAAGCTACGGAAAACTAGGCAACTTGTTGAGCGTAGTCCTCGTAATGAATGTCGATATTTCGAAAAGTTCTCAACAGATGGCTGCGTTTCATTTCGAGGCCTACAATTTTAGATATTATACGGTTTCTAAATGTATGTAATTATTCAATTTGTGAAATAATACCGTGCTGAAAGCGTCACAAAAATCACGTTTTACAAACAGTAACGCTGATAAACATAATATATCCGACATGTTGTTAATTACATGTCTGGAAACAGTTTTGCTCTATTAGGTGAAGTTTTGAAGATATGGCGTTCTTGAACATAACCCTCTTAAATAGTTGTTCCTGTTTTGAAAAGTTATTAATAGATGACGCCACAAGTATTTTTTTGGATTTTCAATTTAAAAAAGTTAGTTTTTGAGCGAAGCCCCGAAACAATAAAATATTTAGAAGTTCCTAATACATGGCTCCACGAAGTTTTTCCAGATGTACAATTTTAGAAAATATTAGTTGTTACTATTCTCAAGTTTTTAGGTTTTGAAATAAACGTAGGTGGTAATAGTTGGTTTAATAATAGGAGAATAGGATTTATTGAAAACACGGAGAATATATGGAAATGAGGCATGGAAATTCCTCATGAAATCATAACTGCGTTTCATATTTGCCAGCGCTTGCCAAGAGCAGAAATTGAAATGAATACAACGAGACGATGACATGCGTGCACTTCATCGATTTTCCCGCTTGCAATTTCCCTTCATCTTGGAGTTTAATCTCCTCCGGCTAATGCAATCATACGCCGAATAGTACATTATGGAAAGTTTTAATATCATTCGTTTATACAGTGCCTTTCAGCAGGAGTAAATCATGAAAAGTAAAAGAGAGTTTCTACGAATATCCTTTGAAAACTCATAGCTTTCATGAAGTAGGTTATCTTATTTGCCTTTATATATTAATTCAACTCACAGCTCTAGACCTGCCTTCATTTTCTACCCAAGAACAAAAAAAATACTTACAGAAATCTAAACAACTGCCTAAGATTATTCCTTCTTTTTCAGAGTTTCTTAGTTTCTATAACTTTCTCCTCTTTTCGCCCTTTCCGAAGCTTTTACATAGAAACAAAAAAAAAACATAAGAAAACAAAATTTAAATTTTCAATTCTACACAAACATTTCCCCAAAATTCGCAACCCTTTTACTCCACTTAAATAAACCCGAAACAAGTTTCAACTTCCAACTTCGCATATCATCTACCTATTTGTATTGATATGTTCGTTCAATACGCGCGCCTGCTTGATATGCGTAATGTTATGGTTATGCCCGGAGTTTCGGGGAGTGGAAGTGATTCGGGATTCAACCCTTTTTCGGTGCGTTCAGATGCGCGCACATTCATCATATCATATCATTTCGCATCACTTCACAGGCGTCGAACGGGCGAGTGGAAGGAAAACAGGGCAAGTCAAACGCATGCATACATGCGAAAATCACGCGCACTTCGAGCCTTGATTGCAGCCGCTTATTGCAGTATACATAGCTGCCAAGCGGCCACCCCTTTCACCCTTTATGACGTATATGCGCGCATGCGTGAAATAATTTTTTAATTGTCATAATATCGAAATTAAATTGATGTTAAACAGTGACAACACAACCGTCATTTATTCAGGCTCCAAACCAGATTTTGTTGTAACCTTTTGTATAAATTACATCTATTCCTCCTGTTTAACACTACATTTACTTCTAATATCTTTATTATGTTAATTTGTTGTTACGATTAATAGCTACAGGTTTTTTTGTATGTTTGTATTTGCACAAATGCAAACAAGGTAATAATTTTGTAACTTATATTTCGTTTTTCTTTCTTTTTCTAGTTTTTCTCTATTTTTCTTTTAATATATTATTGTTCTGTGTGTGTGAATGTTTTCTAATTTTTTATGTATAATCAAGGAATGTATGGTTTCAAGTTTAGATTATTTTTAGTCCGCTATTGCACTAAATTGTTCATATTGTTTATTACAGCATAGCGTGGGAACGCATGATCCCAAAGGGGTATTTAACGAAATATTTACCTAGTGTGTCTGCTCATTTAGATGACCGTTTAGAACATACGTGTGCTTAAAATTTTTGTAGCTGTGTAAGGGTAGGTTGTCGTTTAAATGTCGATATTCAGTGTCGGTCTTTGTTTGCTTGTTTGTGTATTCAATATTAGGGTAAGAAGTCAAGAGCTTAATGGCATCATGTAATGTTTAGTTTAGAATTGTTTTTAAGAAAATGTTTTCAAACCAGATATCTCCTGCTACGATTTTTTGTATATATGTGAAACTCTGAAAGTAATGCATTGATGCCATATGCACACGAATGGTAGTTCATCTTCCCATCCCCATGTTATAATTGTAATTCGCAGGGATAATGTGTAAGCTTGTTTTGGGTTTTGAAAAATATATATATAGTATTGAGCATAACTTGGTAGACTTTGGTTGGGTTAGAGTTTCTGCACTCGTATTAACTCCCTAATAAGTTAAAGTACCCCAATTCTTCGTCGTGTTGTTATGTGTTTCACGAAGCAACGATTTCATATCAAGTAAAAGATTCCGATCCTTAACATTACTCTGTATTTCCTAGATCAAGTTCTATTTGATGAAATTAGCACAATTAATGTATCAATGAATAAGTCCAGCCAAGTTGTGCAGTTGTATGGTGGATAACTCTGTTCAGCAAGGTCCCGAGTTGGATTTTCGGTGGGAATATATAGATTAAAGTGAATTCGTCTTTTTATCAGTAGTGTTACTTTCTAACATAACTAATTATATTGAAAAATCATTGATTAAAAAGTTCAATTTACGAACTTACCAATTTTAAATAGCCCCAACTCCTTCAGGCATAATGCCTATATAAAGACAATGGTCGGTAACCGACGGCGCGCGTTTCACGTGAGTTGGCAGTGCAAAACAATCAGTTTGGAATGTTTCAGATTTGAAGTTGCCACGGTTCCTTCAGTCGTAATGCCTCTACGAGGGAATATTACAGTGAAACCTGCCGTATACGGGAAGTAGAGTACATGGATTAAGCATTTCTTCCAGGGTTGGCAGTTTCCCACATATGAAAGTTTCCCACATGACCTTTCTGGAAGTCAGAAGAGAGCAGAAATCAAAACAAAGTAGTTTAACCATTCGCGTTGGAATAAAGTCGATAAAAATACAATTACAATATTCCATGATTTACCAATATAAAATAATTCATTGTTGATGCCTATATAAAGTTGAGATAATAGGTAGTGATGTTTTGTATTACTTCTTTGTATCTTTTCTTAAATTCAATTTTGGACCGGTTTCGGTGTTTTTATTACACCATCCTCAGCAAACTACAACATAAGGTACACAGTAGGATTTGTGTTATGTTTACATTCATTTTAAGTTATATGTCTCATGGACTAATAGTTGTTTTGTACTTACATAACGTCAATTTATAAAAATGTTTTGATTTTTGGTGTTTCTATCATTAGTACGTAATTTATCACAGTTTTTTCTTTTAGTATGTGCTGACAATGAGATCAAACTTTATTGTAGATGTCGCTCTTTTTCTTTGATTATAAATTTAAATAATCGTTCTTCGTTTAGCTGGACTTGTTCATTTAGACACTGAATGGTTTTATTTCTTATAATTCTATCTATTTCATAGGCGTCAAGTAGTTCCAGTTACCCGTGGTTATTAAACTTTAATAAAAAAAAATTGAGAATGGAAATTTTAAAATATTAAACCATGCAACAAAAAGCAAAAGACTGAAACTACTTGAAGTCTATGAAATAGATAGAATTATAAGCAATAAAACCATATGTCTAAATGAACAAGTCCAGCTAAACGAAGAACGATTATTTAAATTTATAACCAAAGAAAAAGAGCGACATCTACAATAAAGTTTGATCTCATTATCAGCACATACAAAAAGAAACAAACTGTGATAAATTTCGCACCAATGATAGAAACACCAAAAATCAAAACATGTTTATAAATTGACGTTATGTAAGCACGAAACAACTATTAGTCCATGAGACATATTGTGGCGAAACGTGTTTTTGGTCGTCCGCTTTTAAGGGGCACACGTTCGCCAGGTTCAAAAGACCTCGATAAGGAGCGATGCTAGGGGCAAACGTAGCTTCACACAATAGAAATGATTTGGATTCACAAACTCTTGATTACACTTCGGTAGTTGATGCAACACCGACACATCAATCAAATGATCTTTGAGCAGTGGTAACACACAGGCTTGGCACAAACTAAGAGGAAAAATCACCGGTTAACAACGTGTTAATCATTAGTGGCTAGAAAAACGTACCTAAGACGGCAGTCCGCCACGTTGT
>JAODAC010007700.1:0-28819 GCA_027575185.1 Mimaenictus wilsoni
ATATATAGACATTTCAACGACGATTTCTCATTCTTTCCAAATTTAAAGACTACTTTCGAGCAAGACTACCATCCAGGAAGATGATAAAATATAGTTGAGTATCTCGTGCAATGCACATGATACCTTACTCGCAGTTGCAGTTGAATATATTCATAGTAAACTTGTCATAAAACCAAGTACACGATACAAAATAAGTGCGCGACTAGTGCATGCCCGGCGCATACACCATTTTATGAGATTATGATAAAAGTAGCAAGCTGGCGTGTTGCGATGCTGGAGCAGCGTTTGCACCAGATTTCAACGCGCCGCGTGCTCATGACTCCGGGCTGTCTCTCAATAAAATATTCATGTCTTCATGAGTAGTAAAATTGCGCCACTCCTCGTCGCTTGTGTGGTGATTAAAACAAATGGAAGGCGCAATTAAATGCCGGGCCGAAGATGCAACACGCTCGCGCGTGTTGTGTAATTTATTCGCCGAGTTGGTCCAGAGCACCGAACAATTATCTGCACCCCTTTTTCTGCCACAGCGTTTTGTGAAGGCAAGAGCGTTTTTACGCCAATGCTATCGCGCGAGCAGTAAAGAGCATTTCTCTCAAAACGCGATGCGAATGGTGGGGAGTATGAGGGGTGGTTTGTGGAGAATAAATTCAAGTTTATGTAACGGAAACTGATATAAAAATCTATAATTGCCAGCCATTAAACACATTCCACCCCGGAGGCACACAACACCAGAGGTTGGTTTAGTGTGGTGCAGAGAATGAAGTTGAATTGCGCCGTGATGATTTTATTGCCGTTCTCGGTACGCCGTTATCTCGCGTTCGTTTTGTCTTGCCCTTAATTTCGGCTGCATTTTGCAATCACTCGCGTTGGAGATAAAGGAATACACGCTGGAGATTTCCACCCCCAGCGCTTCCTGTTTCTTATCCTGGAAGAAAAAAGGCAGGAAATACTCTGGAAGAATTTACACTGGAAGTGGTTAATACACACAAAATGCGGCAATATTTAATTTCTTTGAAAGTTTTTTTTATGGAGAGCAACTTAAGAACTATTTGTTTTAGCTTCAAAATTAGTCAAATTGGCGCACCGATCTGCTATTAACATGAAGAAAACTGGGCTCTTATGTCTGTTAAGATCTTAAATTTTAATATTAAAAATATAATATTAGTTCTATAGCTTCTTTATAGGGAGCTAATCATTCACAAATTCTAAAAAATACCTAATTGTTAATAATTACAAAGGTAACAGGCGAAATTGCACTTGTTGTAGTATTGTAAGCAACTTAAACATTCATAAGCATAAAAGTATAAATTCTTGTAATGTATTTAGTAAGGTAATGTCGAAAAAAGCACGCCGTAAGGTCGCATCTGCACAGAGCGGAATTATCAGAATTTATCGCTGTTTACAAGCTCCACTAATATTTGCGACACCAGCATATACACAAACCAAGCATATCTCGGTGTCTATGTATGCAAGTGTAGGTATATGTACACCATTTAGCAACCCGTGTGTGTATGTATTAAGGGGTGGGCGGTGATGGTGGTGGCGGCTTATGAGGTTGGAGTTGATGGAGCAGTTAGTTCACCAGACGAGACGTTGAGATACGTTTTGGGACACACTCGACTACTATGGAGGGTGGGGGGGGGGGCAACAACAATAACAGTCCACTGCCACCCCCTGTATATCTCCCCCATTACACCGCACCTCCTCTGGAAATGTCGACTTTCGCGAATCGCTGCCCAGCAAACCCGGGGCTCAGCTCAGCTTGTTTTCATGCTCACTTTATGCTGCGAGCCGCAGTAAATCCACATTGTAACATGGATTTAAAAAGAGGGCCGAGCGAAAAATCGCCGCCACCCCCCAACACTGGCAAACGTCCAGTTTCAGAGCGAATTCAATTCATTTATCGTATATCCGAGATACATAAAAATCGATTGTAAGCTGAAGATACATGCCACAAAGGGGAGCATAGGCAGTAAGAAGTAGGAAGTAGAAAGAAAGAGTACTGCAGTATTTTCTTTAATCGTTTTCAGTAACTTCTTCCGGAATGTTGCCAAGCGATGCAAACGAAAAGTGCGGCTTCGGGGTATTGAGAAAAACCATGGAAACATGTTATATATTTGGAAAGGGCGTAAATTGACATTGATGTGAAAATATAATATGAAATTCCAATCTTTCCTTTGGGTTAGCAACCCAAGCTATTTCGACAGATCGAAAATTGCTTGAAAATAACTGGAAATGTCAAAAATAGACAAAGTTTAAAAATATTTTTGATTCCACCATAACAAGATGCAGGCATTACAACTTACAACATATATGTTCATATATACGTAATTTTCATAAAATGGGTATTATGATGTTTTTTAACAACTTTTAAGTGGCCATAACAATACAAGGGTGGAAACGGCGATTTTGGGCATGCGCTATTACAGGCACCTTAGTTCCTTATCGAATGCAGCTGTAAAAAATAATAAGATTATAATAAAAATATGTACAGTAATGCATTGCATTAGTAACTTCCCCAAACGTGCTCCAAAGGATTTTGACACTCGCTTGATGATATTGGCATACTTCAAAACGATTGTTTCCACCTGGTACAGCATTCGCCAAAGCAGCCAGCCCATCTTGCATACATGGGTCAGAGGAAAAAATTGATATTTAGTATAGTATACTCCTACCTCCGCGACCTTCAGTCGCGCTCTCAAAACTGCTCTATTCCGCGCCGGTGAGGCAGATGGGGCGCGGGGAAAAACTAATATGAACAGAATTCGCCATGCCATGAGGGGATGTACTATGAGAATACATAGTGCTTAGTCGACAGAGGCTGCGAAAATTCTATCGTCAACCTCTCCTCTGAACCTGGTAGCGCTAGAACGACAAAGAAGCTACCGACGACGAATAGATGACGAAACTAATGTGCCCTTTGGGATATCTGAGGAATTGGCGGTCCATTCCTCCGATATGGAATAACAGTACCACGTCAGGATGGCTCAATCGGTGGGTACCATCTCTCACAGCATGTCTAGCGCGTCCGCATGGAGGCTGTGACCACTACCTTACCCAGTTCCTTACTGGCCATGGCCAATTCGTGTCGTACCTCCACAGATTTGGCAAGTAGTATGGACAGTAGTATGTGCAGCCATTGCTCACTTTGCGTAACAGACACCTCGGACCACACACTTGAAATCGGCCCAGCATGGGCCAAAGCAGGGATGAAACTCCTGGCGGCGACCCGTTGTGCGAGCAATGTACCTGAGTTACTTGGGAGGGCAATGCACCATTCCCAAGAAATCTGAAATGCGATGGTTCTTTTCTGCGTGAACGTTGTGAGAGAATAGCGTAAAATCGAAGACGGACTCACATAGAGGATATCTGGCCCTTACACTGACGAAATGCAGAACCCGCGATACCGGTGCAGCGTGTTTAATGTTTAGGGGGTGCGCACATCACCACTATTATATTTACTAGTAGCCACCTCTCTCATAGGGCCACTTGTTCCGGTTAGCTAGACGTCGGCAATGCGATTCTTACCTCAATGTCTTCATTTGATAGGTTATGACTTATTGCATTTTGACATCATGTGGATGATATTTTTGCTAGGTAATCCAATACTTGAATATCAAAATAAAAGTTAAGAACCTAGAAATGATAAAAAATCATAACTTCGATAGTTCTTATGTAGGCAGTCCACCGAACATTCAATCACTTGATAATAACGAAAACTTAAAATGTTACAAGGTTAATAGTTAAACTATTTTCCAAGCAAAACATGCTGGAGTATAATATACCCATAAACTTGCATTTTCTAATTTTAATCTATTATCAAGTGTAAAGCAACGCAGTGTCTGCAATTTATAGTGTTTAATTTGCAATATTTCAAAACCTCCAGCAACTATAAAATACACTTAATGTGCACATAAATACCACGATGATGCCTCCATTATCAAAAGACGAAATTAATGAGCCATCGGCAGAGAAGAATATCTATTTCAGCAAATTATCCCAAAGTTAAAGTATGGCCATGCTGCGTTCGCGACATTACAAGCGGCAGGGTGCTTGTAATCCTCCCGTTCCTTCTATTCCTCCCTTCATCTCACCCCCTAAATTCGTCGTTGCAAACACATTAAACTTAATTAATAAATCGATTTTCGTTAATATCGGCGTGGTGCAAAAGTGAATGGCGTGGAAAGCGCGAGTGTTGAGAACGGCAATTTGCAATAAAATTTACGTGCGCTAAACACGCCGTCGCAAAATCGCCTGCGCCATTCTTTCGATCGCTTCACCTGCATCAGCATCATTTCGGCTCGACGCGACGGCGGCGGCGGCTGGTGGTGTTTACATGTAAATGATTTGCAATTACGCCCGCGACAACAGCAGCCGAAACAATGCGAACCGATGTGCATAGGCAGCGCAACTACAAACAACAATTGTGCATAATTATACGCAAACTATAACTTTCAATTTGGCGAAGCTTGTTGTTGGTGATTATAGCCCTATGTAAAGGGAGTAAACGATATGGAGGGGCTGTTAAAAGGAGCGGGGGAAAGGGACGTGGGCGTTAAATGGTGGTAAATAGCGCTCGATATATTCTCATTCAAATATTCGCGAAACGGGATTAACACACCCTCGTGTTGTTACACTATGAGTTTGTACGCAACCCAATATACATTGATTGTTTGGAAAGTTTAATAGTTAAGAGCTTAGTCATTATCAAAATATTCAAAAAAAGTTCAATATTTCGGTAAACGAATGTAGTTAGTATCATTCTAATAACTTTTACCGTTTTCCTGTTGACATATTTTTGTTTACCACATATTTTGCAATTGAAACTTGCAAAATTCATTTTTAGGAGTAACACAATATGGTTAGTCACGAAATATCGAAATGGTTAATATTTTATGAAAAAATTACTTACTCTAAACAATATTACTTTTTCCTTTTGTAATTTCTAGGTTTACCTACATTTTATAACCCTAAATATTTAATAGAATTTATAGGCAACCCAATATGCACAGATTGATTAGAAAATAAAATAGTTGGAAACCTAGGCACTTCATAAAATCAAAGAGAGTGATATTTCAAGGAATGAAGTTGTACGTTTGTAATTATCGTTTTTCTGTTGACAGTCTTGGGTTTGTTGTTACAGTTAAACCAGTGTACCATTGAATTTAAAAGGCAACTTAGTATGCAATGATGGTTTAGAAACTCAAATAGATAAGACCCTGTACAATACAGAATACAATTGATAATAAAGCAAAATATATTGCGACAAAGGAAGTTAGTTATTCTAAGCCTCAACATCATATTCCTGTTATCATGTTTTGATATTTTCTATAATATTTGTCTTTTGTATACATATCAGAGGACACTAAAGCAAGCATTTATAAACAGTTATAATCACTTTTCCGACAGAATTAACCATTTTCAGATTTAACCTTATTTCAGTAGCTATTTAATAATTAATTATATATTCCCTTATATCAGTAAACTTTGAGTTGATAAACGAACAAACTTAAAACATATAATTTAATTAAACATTTAATTTAAAAATTTAAATATAAAATTAATACTGGTATTTCTTAGAAAATTAACTATATGCTTTCAGCATTCCTCACTTTCGTTCATCCAGGGGTTTATTACGTACTTAACCTAACACGTGCGCTCAAAAAGTCGATTTTATTCAAATTCAGCACGTGGAACGACTTACGCCAAGGTTTGACTAATGTCACCTCGCACTTTCCAGTCAATAGACATCGGAATAAATCTGGCCCCCCTAACGCCCTTCTCTTTCGTGACGAAACGATGACAATTTATTTCGACCAACTTACGCAGCGCTTTCGCCAACGCAGCGCCGCACCGGTGGATAGCGCCACAATAAACGCGTAAAAGCAGCTCGTTCGAATCCATTTGGATTTAATTAATCTAATATGAAACTTTCATTTCCAACAACGCTGGCGATAATTTAAGCATGGAATACATCAAGCAACATGCCACATGATTGAGTACTTCCTTCGGCGACGGCGGCAGAGTGCTGGTTGGCGGCGAAGGCCTTCCATTGCTTTTTAAATGTTACGTGCACCAAATATCACGTAAAGGTTAGGCTAATAATTAACCTTAATAAAATGTGTGTGGGCGGAGATGGAGAGGGAAGCGGTCGAATGGATAGGGTCGAAAATTAAAATAAAATTATGTTCTCGAAAAATGTGACTATTTTGAAGTGCTTTTAATCAAAGAACCCCTGAAAGAACATTGAAATGTTTCAGTACTGATTATGGAGATGGATGGTAGGCAAGCCAATATACATAAATGTCATTAAAATAGTTAATCCTAGAAATGACAGAAATATCTAAGAGGTCCCAATTCCGACGGCACCACGTAGTTGCCAAATGGTAGAACTAAAATGTGATATTCAAGCTTTGTTTGAAAAGAAAATCTAATATAATTCTCTATTAAATGTAGTTTGTTTTTATATATTCTATGATAGCCAAAGTTAAGGTGAGTTTTCCAAAAAATTACTATATTACTATATAACGTATTCCTTTATTTAAACTTTTCAGTAATTTTCATACTGTCAAAATGTCAAATTACTGTCAAAATGTCAAATTACTGTCAAAATTCTGTCAAAGGTCAATGTCATTACGATATCAAAAATTTTGATCTCGATATATCGAAATTCAAATTAGCGATAAATATCGAAATGTTGAGGCTAATATATCGATATTTTTTTAACATGTTTAATCTGAAACAAGTATTACCCCTCAATTTCTTGGTCTAGATCTATCCTAACTTAAACCAATTTAATAAAACATAATTAAACATAAAATGAACCAAATTTAACATATTACTAACCTAATCTAATTTAATATAAATTTCTTTACTCATCTTAAAAGAACATAAGCCAATTTAACTTAACTGATTCATAAAATCATGGTACTTAAGCCAACGTAACTCTTCCCAACAAAACCTAAAATAATATCAGCAAACTTAACGAAACTTTAACTTAATCTAACAACAAATTATAGTTTATCATAACCTTACCTCAAATTACACCTTTAACTTTATTGAATTTAACTTTATCTAACGTAACCTAACCCAATAGAACCCCACTTATAAATTAACGAATCATTACTCTTTCAATTCAGACATATCCTATTTGTAAATCAATTTAACATAACCTTAACTTTGTATATTTATTAAGCATGACAACAAACATTTTATCACTGCCACATTCGAAACTCATTCATGATAATCGTTCTTATTTGCGCTTATATTTACCCCACGAATGCCAGTGCTGAATATTAACGACTGGACTATAATTGCTGCGAAATTAGCATGACGAAGTAATTGCCATTTGGCATTAAATCTCGGGCGCATTTAAAGCGGGTTTAACTTTAATTATAAATTTAACTGCCTTCCGCAGATGTATCTGCACGCCATATGATTTACAAACTTTACACACTGCACCCGGTGCGGTGGCTGTGGTTTTATCTGCCCTATTGTTTGATTATTTAATTCAATGAAGTGTCAGTGCATTCTGGGCTTATTTACTCGATACTCCACCGACTGATACAGTATATTGATGATCTGCATATTCTATGGACTGATATGTGGTTTAATATAGATAGCCATTGGTTAGATATACTATTTTCTATTAGTGGCAGCACTATAGTTTGACATTAATCTGATAATCAACTAGATTAGTGTTTTTTTTTGAGTATTTATTCAGTATGTAGCGGTATGTGGCAAATATCAACATCCGCCGAAATCATAATCATCCAGACGTATACATCCCGAATGCTGGGACATCGAAATCGTCACCACGAGATCGTGACTCTCACATTTCCGCTGTGACGAACAAAGGAATAGTCGCGTCATCACCTTCATCTTTGATGCCCTTCTGGGTATAAGTAGTCGACCAATTTTCCACAATCGGCAGTCAATCCGAGGCTCCGGCATCGGCAGCCGTATTCAACCGCAAGTCCATCTTCAGCGGCCACTCCATCTTCACCAGTCAGTCCATCTTCAGCAGTAAGACCACCATCACCGGCAATCCGTCAGTCAACCACGATCTGCTCCGACGACCAGCGCCAACCGATTGCCTCTGCATGCCGCATGCCGTCCCGGCAAGGATCTCCACTTTATCTTTTTTATTCCAGAACAGAGTTTTATACAGAGTTGACGGAATTCAAATAACAGAATTCAGTCAAATAATATAATTCAGTCAAATAACGAAACGACCTAGATGAAAATGTTAAATCTGTGACTAGAAGTGCTATGATATACGAGTGTAAGTTTCATTGTTTTAGTGATACGGCAACGTTTTATTGATTTATGAATGTCAGGGGAATTGTTGGACAACATTTGCTTTAAGGCATTTAATTTTATGATAATAATTTTATATTCATTTCCTAGAAGTAACCAAAATTAACGAGTTTCTGATTTTCTGAATAGAAACAAACTATAGCCCAGAGGGAAGAAAAAATACCAAAAGAATGGGAAATAGGAGTAATACTGCCAATATTTAAAGATGGAGATAAATACAAATAAATACAAAAATTACAGAGGTATTACAATAATAGGAACTATAATGAAAATCTACGAAGTAAGTCTGGAAAAGAAAACAAGAAAAATTGCCGAATCGAAAATCTGTGATTCACAATGCGGCTTCAGAAACAGAAGAAGCATATAGGACCACATATCCACAATGAAATCCATTATAGCCAGAAGCATAGAGAAGCAAAAACAATGTGGATAAGCTTCGAAGACTTGGAAAAAGCATTTCACTGAGTGCCTAAAGAGAGAATATGGCAAAGCCTAATAGAAGTAGGTGTAAGTAAGAAACTAATAAAGATAGTGCAAACTGCGTACAAAGTGACCAGGAATGTAATATGTACCAAAAACAAAAAGGCAACGAAATTCTCAACTAAACAAGGGGTGAGATAAGGAGTCGCATTGAGCCCATTATTCTTTATCTATATGGATCAAAACAGTAAAGCTGTAAATAAAGAAACCCGACCTGTGAACGTAGGTTACAGAACATGAATCAAGTGTAAATACAGCGATGCAGCCCACCGGGCAGCATAGTGGGAAGGCTTCGGCCTACCACGCAGCAGGACGGGGTTCGATTCCCTGCGGTAGGAACACCATTAATGAGAATTTATTCACATCACATTACTGCAACAAATACACAACGCAATTACGCAACAACCACTACACAACAAACCACAAATACAACATCATCAACACAGCAACTGCGCCAACAACTACATTACAAAAATGTTACATCAGAATATATACTGTATTCACCACACTGGCGATCGCCTAGTCTTCGGACTAAAATATAGATATACAGCAATGCATATTTGCTGTCGACATAGCAACATTAGCAGACGAACAACTGGAGCTACAAAATAAACTACTAATATGGGACAGAACTCTACAAAAGTTTGGAATGAAGATGAACAAAACTAAAACGAAAGTAATGAATATATTTGGAAAGGAGAGAAAATCAAAATAGCGAACACCGAAATAGCACAGGTAAATCATTATAAATACCTAGGAGTAACACTCAGGAGAACAAAACATTGACATAGAAAATAGGATAAACAAACACAAAGAAGCTATACACTGAGTAAATACGTATTAGAAAAAAAGGAAATAAGTAGAGAAACAAAAATGAGAGTATACAAAGCAATATACAGGCCGGTACTAACATTTGATAGTGAAACCTGGGTACTAAATGAAAGGCAAAGAAGTCGGCTGCGAGCAGTAGAGATGAAATATCTTAGACGAAGCTACGGGGTCATGAAAATTGACAAAATCAGAAGCACAATAATTAGGCAAGAACTTCAAATAAAGAGCATAATCGAAGAGTACATCGAAGAAAGGCAATTAGACTGGTGGGGGCACTTGCTCCGAATGCACAGGGTCAGGCAAACAAAGAAAATATGGGAGGCAAGAATCCAGGGAAAAACAAGACGCGGTAGGCCTAGATGAACTTGGGACGAGGAGATTGAAAGAATACTACATCACAGAGGGATAACAACAGCAACAGCAACAGCGAAAGAAATGGCCATAGACCAAAAGAAATGGAAGGAATTTACAACTCTGCCTTCCCTCCATGCCTTCGTTACCCGCCGCAGTTTCTGCCTTTTTTTCTGCACTCACTGTCGAACCACTGCGCCTCGCCATCCCTGCCTGTCTTCCTTCTCTTCCCGATACAATCCCCCAATTTCCTTTCCATCTCCTCTATTGTACTGCAACCTTGCCAATCTATTTCGTCTACCCTCGGACGCATAGTCACCAGCCCCCTCTCCGACTAGTCCGCCACCATATCCCGATCCCTCTTTCTGCTCTCATATCTCCTAGTTCCTACTACCAATTCCATGGGATAATGGTCCGATCATTCTACTTGCTCTATCTTAAGCTCCAATCCACTACTCCTCTCCACTCCTTTAGTTGCCACGAGGTCAATCACCGACCGCCCTTGTACCGCACAGAAAGTGCACATCCCATTCCAGTCACCTTCTACACACCCATTAAGCACGTCCCAGCCGCCTTCCCTCATCGCTTCCATCCACCTTCTTCTTTCTGTCGTGACCACTTTATCTCTTGACTTCCTCGTCCTGTTCTCCCCATTCTTGTCCACGCCCCCGTCCAGCTCCCCCATCCTCACATTCCAATCCCCTCCCAGTTGCACTTCCTTTTATGTTCTGCCCACTCCTCCACCTCCTCCAACACATCCGCGAGGTTCTCTCTTTGATATACTGTGGCCTCGTTCCACTCCTCCCTCTCAGCTGCAACCTTCACTGCTACTAGACCATCCCTCCCTATATCCCTTCCAATGATGACCCCCCACTTCTTTCTGACTCCCACCAGTTTACCCCCTTTAGCCCTTCCTCTTCTTCCTCCTGCCAGAGCCGGCTTCAACACCCACTCAAACTCCTGCAGCATTTTCCGCATGATCTCCTTTCCTTCCTCCTCCTTTATCCATGTCTCAGTCATCCCCACTACGTCCTTGCTCTTTATCCATTTCTTCTACTCTCCAGGCCCCAACCCCCACCTTCTTCCTTAGTCCCGCAACATTCCAGAACCCACATCCCTATGGCTCCCACCTCTTCTTTTCCTTCATTACCTCTTTTCTTATCTCGCCCCGACCTTTTCCATACCCCCATTCCCCCCCCCCCCCCACTATCAATTTCCGAAGACCCACCCAGGGTGTCAGCCCCTTAGCTCTTTCCTCAAGGGCCCTTAGCCTAATTCTCTTCTGGACCTCCCTCTCCTTCCACGTTACGTCATCGTCCAATAAATAATTAGGCTTGCATAATTACAAAAAAGTAGTAGACTGGCAAACTAACACATAACATGTATTTATTTATTCTAACCTCTTGAAAATGATATTAATATAAACTAGTACACCAAACACGGGAACATAAAACTATAATTGTATTTATTCAAAATAACAAACAACACAAGAACCAATCACTACTATGCAATCATTCAATTAATACTATAGTTGGTTAGGTACGTGGAATAATTTCTATGCAACTTGTAACGCATGTTGTTTACATCATTTATTCGTGTTTCAGGTTTAATTAACTTCACTCAAAAACAACAGACAATAATAAAAAAGGCTATACAATAATACATAATTAATATTATTCCTGCCGACTCTCACAGCTGTTATTCATCGAGTAGCATTGCAATGGCATTTTATTTCGATTGACGTGCCACAATTAAAAGTTGAGCGTAATTTGATTATTGTTTGTTATCAACGCGGCAAGCAGCGATTGTGTGCAGTCAATAAAACAGCAGCACCATCGTCGCGTCGCCATCCCGAGACACAGTATGGCGTTTTGTATGCAGTTGCATCCACCTGCATACACACAGGTGAATCGATTCGGGGTGTGTTTATTCATTTGTTTGCCACTTTTCTGTGCACATTTTGACGGCGCTTTCGGAATATTGTGTCACCACCAACCGAGTGGTTGCTAAGGCACAGAGGGATTTAATTGCCACGGCCACATTCGCCGTGTTTATTCAGATTTATTCCGCGTTGCGCTGCCGTTTTATTTACATGCAAAAACGCAGACACGAAGGTGATTGCGATGGCCATGCAGAGAGCAAAATGCGTTTTTTTGACCATTTCCGTGTATTTTATGGGGTAATGCGGGTGGTTTTCAAGGGGTGTAGGTTTATTTGGGATTTAGGGGTTGCTAGATTTGAGGGGGTTGGATGTGCACGATGTGTTTGTTTCACGACCCGTGTCGACCTCCTGTGTGCGGTAGGGCAGAGGATATGCTACCATTGGTACATCATTCGGTGTTGTTTACGTTTTGGCATTTTTATGCGCTTTATTCGTCGAAAAGTTTTTCGGACTCATGTGGTGGTTCTGCAGTTTTTTTTGTGTTTGCAGGAGGCAAAAAAAGCATGGACACGAGACGAGTAAACACTCGTGTCGCGTGCTCCGGGTCTGGCTCGGGCTCGTGAGTGGTATTTGCAAGCGTGACACATTGGTTTAGCGTTTGGAAAATGGGCTGGCAAGTTTCGCAGGGCGTTATTTGCGCTATTTGTATTCGGTTACCTCTGCAAAGTGGTAACTATGTTACCACTTGGTATGTGCGAGATGTATGTGAAGAGTGTAATGACCCTAGCCTTGTTATATCCTAAAGTTGCGAATTTCATTTTACGGGCTATATTTAAATTTACTTTTTTCTAAGCAGATTCGTACAATATACCTAGAACATGTGAGAATCAATGTCTATCATCTACCAGGAAGGACTATAACACGTCTTGACAATTATGATTCAAATACAATTTTTGGCGAGGAAACGCAACTTGGAATACAAGAAATAATTACTTACAAATCCCCTTCGATATTCAAGATTGAACATGATCATGGTTAATTCATCTTAACTCATTTAACTAATCATAAATTATCATTCCCACCGCACGTCATTCGGAACAATAATATTTCATTTTTGATTTGACCATTAAAGTAATCTCGCCCAACTTCTCATTTGCTTCGCAAAATTAAATGTATGCCCATTGGAGACCCTCCCCATCAAATTTTGGCCCCGCCGGCGCTCAATATCTGTTTGCTGACATATTTTGTCTTCTGTCAGATCACCTGTATTAGCCTGTACGTCGGGTTATACGGACTGTTGGTAATGCTCTCCTGGTGCAACCGTTCTTTCACCAGTCGACGACCCCTTTCACGCACAATCCATTCTGACGGTGCCCGTTTCCACAATATGTCCCCTATCGCTAGTTCCGACAAACCCACATACTCATACTCTTTCCTTCTGTTCATTCTCCAACCACTCACATTTTTACTAGCACTCCATTCCCATATATCCTTCACCAATCTTCCACTTCCCATTCTATTCGCTCTCTCTTTAAACCTTACAACCCTGCTAACTGACTCCCATTTAACAGTAATTCTCTCATCATATCTAAGACTCCCCATTCTCACAGTCCCCACACTTCCACGCCATACAACAGTCTCGGCTTAACACGTGCTTCCCATAACCTTAGTTCCACATCCCAGATATCTTTACATTTATATTTCTCCATTTAGAAAGATTATATACTTTTAAATAATTTATAATAACGTACGTTGTCCAGTCAAATGGTGCAGCTGTGTGTTCGATGGCTGCTGACCGCAAGTTCACGAGTTTGCTTCCCGGCGGATGCAGAACAAAATGAATTATTCTTATCAATAGTGTTGGTCCCTAATTATATTGAAAAAATATAATAGAACAATGAACAATGACCAAAGGAAATCAAAAAAAGTTGCAAACGTTGTTTATCCCTTTGCATAGGGCGCGTTACACACACCGAGCGTACACCACCTAGATATAACAGATAAGGTAATAGCAAATTTTACAACGAGCATAGGACGGTACTTCTTTCCTCAGGGGAATGAGAACACGAGCCGAATGTGGATTGTACAACTCATACGAGTGGGGAAAAGGGCATTCCATGCGAGTTGTGCACTATACTTTTTCTACCTCTATTCTGTAGGAAAATAATAATTTCTTAATAAAAAAATGATACTGATATGTGTACATTATACAACAGAGGTCGTAATGTTCGAATCGCAGATCATATGGATATAAAAAAAACTGTTTACTAAGACGGCTACCATAACTAGCAACTTAAAATTCATAGAATATCAACCCAATATTTTTTTTTCATCATTTTGAACATATATTGTAAAAAACCACTCTTCAGAGTTGTTCCGTGTCTCTCTACCATAATTACTATTTGGTCCTTTACTATGCGTCCACCAAATTGTGTTAAAATCTGTAAAGTCTAAATAGTGTCTGCTTTTATAACCCTACCCTTGGTTGTAGATGCAAATTTGATTGTCTCTTTGCCAGAATAATGAGGAACTATCCCTAGTTTTCGATGTGATGTTATGATCTCTTATTAGAGAACGCTTTTCCATTGATTGATTGTAACCCCTTTTCGACCATTTCACCTTCTAATGTACTACAAACCATTACAAAATCTGAACACATTTTCAACAAACAAGGATATTCTTGAATTTAGGCCTCCCAAAATACATATCATATGTTTTCTATCATATTTAATTATTCTTATATTTAGAATTTCTATTATACAACTTTTGAAGAACTAAATGCATCAATAACACCGTCATTTGTATCAATTTGTTCGAACGATCTTTGCCATCTGTAATTTTTTACTCCCTCCTTCCATGCTGGGAGATGAATCTTCTCCTCTGTTCATTGGTTCAGATTCGATCAAATGACAGTTTGAAGCCGACGATGTCTCGAAACGTCTTTGGGACGACGACTCGGATTCATCTCGTCGAGGCTTATATTTAGTGGCAGTCCTGGAGATGGCTGGGGATGAACCACACGACCACATCGTTCCTTTTTGGCGAAGTCTCACGTTCGTCGTCGCTGGGACGGACGCACGCCGCATAGATATAGCAAATCAATATCCTCGGCAACGCTCTCGAACGCGCCCTGGATATCATCGGTGCTCTTCGGCGCGTTACAGGATCCGCACTTACCATACTGGTGGATCACGAAGATTTGTGGAATGGAGGCAGGAGGGGCATACCTCTTTCAGAGGGTTTGTATGGGTTCTTGCGCCAACCCTTCGATAGCCATCAAACGGGCTTTGTCGAGTGAAGGGAGAAACAATCAAAATTTATAAGCGCTAATTTTGCTTCGGCTGGGGGGGGAATAAGGAGGATATTGAGGATATTTGGGGATATTTGAGGATGTGCTTATCAAGATGGATTTAGCCAGGATTACTATGGAGCCGTTTGCATAAATCTCGCAATGTTTATTCTCAATAATTATATTCACTTTTGTGATTGTAATTACACTTCTATTGAATATTTATATGACAATTTTGAAAATTTATGAGTTTACCTATAGAAGGGTTTCGGAAACATTAACTGATTTCGACTATCACTGAAATTTGTGGTATATTAGTCCTTCATTTGAAATTTTAACTCATTACCCTTTTCTAACTTCAATAACGCTTCGATAACATATGCTTGTACCATTAAGAGCACATGTGCCACGCCTTAAAACTTCAAAATTTTAAGAATATGCAATCTACTATTTTCATTCCGCTTCAAAACACACGAGACGAATATTAAGTTGAACCGATTTGTGTACCACCTAGCACTTTAGCCTATATTATAGCCTGACAATTTATAGCAACAGATAGATTCCGGAAATTTCTTCTCTCGCCAATTATCTCATGAATAAACGAAATCTACCCATATTGTTGATTGAATTTCAATCAATTTATAGCAAAGCATTTTATAAGCGGAACAGTAAAACTGTTGATTTTACCGGACCGCACATGTATCTGTCTCCCCAATGGGGGGAACCCTTTAGGCTTGACAAACGTCTCAAATGCTCACAAAATGGCCAATTTTGGGTCAAAACCGCGGCAAAAATCAATAATTTTCCCTTTATTTGTTGTGAATATATCTTATTTCATAAACTTCATTCGAGGAATTTGAATTTTAGTCTCAAATTACGCACAAAAATATGGTCTTTCAGATGTAGTGATTGCAATACCGGCATACCGGTATACCGAAAACTGGCATTTCGGGCTTTTTTACAATGCCGAAATACCGGTATTTTCGGTATTTATTAAATACTAGCTGAAGTAGTGGCACTGTCACTGGAAGAACAATTACAGTGCTATTCACAGAAAAATTGTAATGAAAAAAATTTGTACAGGTGGTGGAACAAACAGATTTACTAAAACTTATTAAACGGGAGGTGGAATTGTTTGAAGAGAAGGCACTCGAAGGACATATTTAGAATTAATTCCCTTCTTACAATTCCACCAATCAGTGTTGAATCGGATTTTCCACTGAGGGAAAAATATGCACCAAAATACGCTCGCGGCTCAAAGATGAGACAATAGATACTCTTTGTTTTTTGAGATCGCATTTTAAAAATAATTTGTAATCTTATAGGAGTATTTTTTGCTATGGTCATTAGCTCTATTCAATTCTTGTTCAATGTAGTTAGTCATATTAGAGGCTAATACTATTGATAAGAATTCACTTTACTATGCATCCCCACCGAGAATCGAACCCGGGACCTCGTGGGCAGTAGTCATCAACTATACCACTGCGCCACTTGGCTGGACCAAGTTGTTTTATTAATACAAGTAATTAATAAGTACTAATTATCTAGTTCGTTTTCTTCATGGTCTTATTTTTAATGTTTTTATTTTTATTTTTTGAGTTTATATAATTATTTATAATCATTGTTGTGTTATTATTGACATTGATAACTTACTGATTTTTTTATGTCAATTGGACAAAAAAATGAAACTCACTAATACCGGTATTCCGGTATTCGTTTTTAAAAAATATCGAATACCGGTGTTATAAATTTGATCCGGTATTGCAATCACTATTCAGATGATATCATACACGTCATTGTTTGTTTGAAGGGGAACCCCTTATAAGCGGTTTCATTTACATTATCTCTTATTCCGGAAAATTCCGGTTATTTTTTTTATGAGGAATTTGAATTTGGGCTTCAAAAATTCTCAAAGATTCTCTTTCAGATGATGCTACACACATAATTGTTTGTTTGGGGGGGCCACATATGTGACGATATACTCTATTTATTCGAGCATATGTTTGTGAGTCATTAGAGACTAAAATTAAATTCCTCGAATAAAGTTTATGAAACGGAAAAACGGTGAAATCACCAAAATTAAATAAAATACACTATAATAATTTATTTATAATAGAGAGAATTTAAAAAGTCTTAAAGAAGTACTTAAAATTCGAATTATTGATGATGTCGCAGTTTTGACCCGAAATTGGTCGTTGTGCAGGGCCTAGAATGCCTCGCAAGCCGCATAAATATGATTGGAAGACCATGTCCCTATTCTCCTCTCACAATAGTTCAGACATACTTGCAATTGTCAATTACTTCTTCGAAAAGAACTTAAGATCTATGAATTACTCTAGAATCTAGCCTACACTTGCCTGAAGTATTTATAATTTCATCTACTGATTGTGAATCCTAGTCTGTTCTCCAACTATTTCAAAAAAATTGTTCTAAAGCCAAAAAGAAAGAATATTTAAAAACAATATGGCGACTGACAGGCACATGAATTATTGCTCTAATCATGTCTTATCCTTCTATTGTATCCATTGAAAGCATAAACGCATTGAATTGGGCCTATATTCGGATTATCTACCCATAGTTCTCCCCACTTCATTCAAATAGTTGATCTTATCCTCTGTTTGCTTTCGGGCAACCGCTTATTTATTTGTATACAACACTTCCTTGCTCAGTCCTCAATGCATTTCGTCCTTCCACATCATTTGCCGTGACACCGTGTGAGTTTATGTCTATATTTGTGTGTGTTTGGGCAGAAGTGAATGAGTGTGTGTAAATGGGGGTAGGTAAAAGGTGTCGTCGTTTACCCAACCAACAATATCATCATCACCAACCATGTTGCACACTCGGGTTCGGGTTTCTCTCCCGGCCATCCAGGCGGCCAGCCAGCAGGATCGCATTCAATCTAAATGTGGGCTGTCTGGCACGTTCCAGGGGGCTCTTATGATTTAATAAGGGTTTTCCTTAATTGAAAGGGAAAGGCAATTCATCATCGCGTTAGAGCCTTCTTCTTCCTTTACTCACAGTCGTTTCAAACAGCACCAAACCGACCACGATCCACCCACCGCCGCAACGACCAGCAGCTGCAAATAAACTTAAACAACGCACCTCGCCGCCCACCAAAACGTCGTAATCCTTCAATGTCCTTACCGCCGAGATGATTTACTTCCGATTTATACCTGTAAGCATCTCAGAATTAAAATATTTTAAAGTATGCAGGTTGATAAGGCAAGAAAGGAAATTATGTAAGTTGTGAACTTTCTAAAAAAAAATTCATATATTCTTATTCATATTCATTAAATTCATATTTTTTGCGTCCTTAAATATTAATATTTTTTAAATATTTCTTTTAGTAATGCTAAGCTTTCTAACAAAAACGTGTTCCACTTAAAACGTGCTTTAAATCCAGTTTTTTACAACATTTTTTCACAACATTTTAAAATGGCTTATGCGCCTCTCTGAATGCTTCATTAAGTCATCCTCATGTGGACAATAACAAAAATGACAAATCGCTTTCATTTCCTCAGCCTACGCAAATAACATGCACGCAGAGAGCTCTGTTTTTCGCTGCTAAAGCTGGAATAAAAACGGCCGACGGCGACGGCTATACCGTTGCACAATGTGTGCACATCCATCACTCACGCGTTGCCTGCCTGCCCTCCCTCCTGCCATACGCGCTGGAATTTTTAATAAGCTCCCGTGATTCGGCCGCTACTTTTTGTTGCGCTTTTGCAGAAATATCTTGGAGCGTGCGGCAGGGCGAGCAGTGCGTGGAAATAGGAATAGATGGCGATAGCTGGATGATTTTCGAGTGGAATACTCGTAACACCTATGAGATGTTTGACATCTATTTGACTGTAGAGTAACTGTTCAACTTTAACGAGTTTAACTGGAGTGAAGTGAACAAGTTTAGAATGATTTACTTCGATTTTTATCTGACTTTTGCAACAACTTCATTTTGACTTGATGGAATCATTTTTGAAACGAAATTTGGATTTAGAAATAAAACTTTAAAAGCATAGACCTTGAAAAATGAATAACATTGTTCTTAGTTGTGAGATAAAGTACACAATGGCAAGAATTGGTTTGAAACACATGAAAACATAACTAGTAAAATTTGGACAAATTTAGATATTGTATAAAATTGTAAATTTGTAAATTGAATAGAAAGGAAAATGATTTGAGCTAATGACCTCATTGGTCGATGTTCTGTAAATTAAAAAGAGTGTAATTGTAAATTAGTCATTAAAAGTGTTCTTATTCTTCTTCGTTCACCCGCCTTATCGCTGACCATTCTTGTCATTATTCCTGAATTACTTCTGGATAACTATGAGCACATTAATTCTATTCGGGTAGGTTGCTAGAGCCTCGTCCAAGCTGAAGAAGATTTCTATAAGGACAACCCCAGATGTTAATGTGGTTGCCGGAGCGAGTAGAAGTGTTATTGTCACGAGCAGGATTTGAACCTCGAACCCTTGCATGGTAAGCAGTGACCTTAGCAATTGGGCTACTACGCGCTCAGTAAAAGTGAAGACACTAATACAAATACGAAATATCTAAATATGACCTAACTAGGGAAAGAAATTCGTTTATTAGATAAATTAAGAAACAATTTATAAAATATAAACCACCCGGTAAAGTATAAACTATATAAACTAAATAACTTGTTATAATTGATGGAATTCACTGTCGGTTGTTGGTAAAACATTTTTAAATAATTAGCACAGAAGTTACACAAAACTTTTATCAATATTTTACAAATTATTGTAATAATAATTGTAAAAATAATTGTAAAATATTGATAAAAGTTTGTGTAACTTCTGTGCTAATTAAATAACTTGTTTTGACATAACTAGTGAAAGTATGAAATTCGTAAATAAAGTATAAAATAACTAGTAAAAATCGAAAATAACTAGAAGAAGTATTTAATAAACCAGAAAAATAGTGCAAATAGTAAAGGTTTAAATACCTAGCCTATATGTAAAGTAACTAGTAAACATCGGAAAAGTATTAGATTATATACCCAGATAATTCACACCATTGTTGTGAATTATCTAGGTATAATACAATTAGTGAATTAGAGAACGAGTAAAATACCTCGGGAAAATATTAAATGCCTAGTGAAAGTGTAGTATACAGACTAGTTCCGTGATAGTGATTCTTTATGGGCTCGTGGGGTCTATTTTTAATATTTGCTTGCAGTACCTCGTTGGTTAGTAGTGCCCCCCTCCCCCCTGCCGGACTTTTTCAGAAATAAAATCTACAAATGTTGTTTTCCACACTACGTTGCTTTGAAATTCAACTAACTCCATTTTTATATTATCAATACCGAACACCATTAATTCTGACAACGCCATTTTTTTTTAATTCCGTTTTGTATGGATGTACAATATGATTAAATATATGTTCCAAATGTTTAAATTGCGAAAATCAGGCTTTCAAACATTGCTTTATTTCCTGGAAAATTATTATATTGTGCAAAAACATTTTGCATTTATATTTAAAGATTTTCAGTTCTAAATCTTTTTCGATTATATCAAGTTTTCTCATAAATATTTGAATATTTTTGTACCATTGATATCGATGTGCTTACCAGTATGCTAGTGCAAAACGTCGTCGGCGCCCAGTGGCCAAATGTTAGCCAAAATTATGCACCAATCTGCTTGCTACGAGCGCGCGTTGTTTTCGAAATTTTCGAGGAGTTCTTTTGTTCAAGATTTTTCATACTAAATATGAAGCTATGAAGATGAAACAAACGTCAAAATGCTCCCGAATTCTTCTACTTTCTCATGGTATCAAACTTATTTCAATCACTTTGCGCCAAACTCTTTTACACTGCTTTAAAAATGAGCTGTTTTATTCAATTTTGAATCTGAACTTCAATAAGGGATTTTCGCCCTCCTGAAGATGAACAATGGGCGAAACCGGTAAATAAATAATTCGAATTTGAAACAAGTATCAAGTCAAATAAACAAATAAAAATACAATGAACTTTTACGTACAAAAAATCTCTAATAAAATAATATATTTCATGTAATAAAAGTAGCTTTAGCTTATGTCACTTTATAATATGGTACAAATGCACTCTTGGATGTTGCGTTGGAACTTTTGGAGGCAGCGATTTTGCGACGTTGCGAACAGTTTCATGAAGCTTCATAGGTTTTAGACGGTTTTCCCGGCAACTAGGAAAAGATATTCTTTGGTTCAACCACTCACCGTTTCACCGTTCAACAATGCGCGTCAACAAATGGCTTGCTTGTCACTTTTTAAAATATGCAACGAAAAAATTGTTAGTAATAAACACAGGCACACGATTGCTCGTCGCAATAAAATTTTTCATACACGTACGTTAGTACGTCATCTTCTAGATTTTACTACTTTTCACAGACTTCACTTACAATTAGTTGTGATGATCAAGAAATTAAAAGAGTGCTTCCATAATTACGGCATATAAAAAAGTTTTCTGATCGACTAGAATGGTAAGTCAACACTGACTCCATTTTTAATTCTCCTGCCTAATTCCTGTGTAATTAACAAAAGTATAAAAGAAGTAGTAAAAGCCTCGAAGAATTTAATAGCAAGTAAATATATGAACCACTTTCACCAGGCACGTTGCACATCCAAGTTTGCACGAATCGCTCGGAATATGAATATCAGCGTGTGCTCTCAGCGCATAACAACAATTATTATTAATGTTCTAATGTATTTATTAAGTTTATCAAAGTTAATTATGAAATGAAATGCCAATAAAGGTACGCAACCGAGCCCCGCTCGGCGCACAGTGTTAAATGTTGCTGTTTTTGCGCGTGAAATCTCCGTTTTAAGGCGATTTTTTTTGTCCAAACCGACTATATTTGATAAATTACGCATTTTTAAAGTATTATTCATAATTTTGGAGAAATCAGTTTGGTATTTCATGGTTTTTAATATATCTTAAGCAGACTAGTTACGCCATATTTATATTTTGCCTTTCCTCGATAGTACCAAAACAGTTTCAGTGTCTATATGCGCCCAAGATCATCCTCTTTCAGATGATGCTATGTTAGGGTTAGGCAGGCACCCACATTTGACGTTCTTTTGCCTTATTAATATTTTTGAAAACTCGTCTAAAAGAGCCGTTATTTGAGTATCTAGCAAAATTGTAAAGCAACCAATAACAATATAAAATATCTAAGCAGAGTATAGAGTAGCTAGTAAAACTTTCATAATATTATTGATAAGCATAACATAATAGTTTTCATTTGAAATATATTGTTATGACATAATTAATGAAAATGTAAAAAGTACGGAGAAATGTAAATACACAGCGTATGAAATAAAATGTTGAATATGGCAGGCATTTTAAAGTTCAACTATATCTCTGGAATTTTTTGCTTTGAAATATGTAGATGTATAATTCCAAGAATTGTGCAACGTCAAAAAGATAAAAGCGTGGATTTATTCGCAGCCATGTCCTTTTTGCAACCCACTTCACGCTGGAATGTCCACGAAAGGAGCGAGCGTTTTATTGCGTCGCTTTGTTATCGCTTCGATTTCCTAAAGTTTTATTTTGAAATACAAAATTTATCAGCGTTTTTATTCAGTATTCGTATGATCTAACAAATATACAATAACAACTTATGTTAAAGGGCCTTTTTTTTAAATACTTGGATATAAATTCAAATAACTGTTAATTCCCTTTTCTTACACTATTAAAGTTTTAATTATAAATCGTATTAAATCTCAGTGAACTCAAGACAATGTGACAATTTGTTGATTAGATTCGTCGTGGAGAGCATAAATCTCGCGATCTCCTTCGTTTCCTTCGCTGGCTCTGCTGTTAAGCTCGCGATATTCTTATAATTGTTGAGGGTGGGAAAGCACGCGAAGGAATTCTCCTTTTCGCCCACGCAGCATTCGTATCGATTGTGTGCTTGGCGAGAGGGATTCCGGACATTGTCGACATTCCTGGCGGCTGAAGCGATGCGCCTCCGAGCTCTGTGAAGAGGAGTAGTTGTAGCAGAAGAAGCCAACGCAACACGGGGAACGGATGCGTTGAAAGAAGGGAATCATGTTCCAGCGATAGCGGGAAGGAATTTGAAGCAATTTTATGTTTGCTTTTCCATGGATTTCCCGAATATCCAGCCGAGAAAATGGATGATTCTGTTGTTGACTGTTGGAAAATTTAAGTCTAGAAATAGCTAGAGTTTTGAGATTTTAGTTTATTATAATTTTGTAATTAAAATTCTAATATTATGAAAATCCTGATGAAATACAGCATAGTGTGACAATTTTATAATTCATTCGGAGTTCAAAATCAAAAGCAATCAATTTTTTGAGGTCAGTGAGAGTAAAAATAATCGTCCATTTACATTTTATTGGTGTTTCGCGTATAAACATTAAGTTCCTAAAAATGCAATTCATTTTTTCTGTATAATATTCCTATCCTCACTCGACTCATCTTTTTGAGGTACAGCATTTTATGCCAAAGAGTTTCAGACGTTTGTGAATGCTGCCGGGAATAGTGTTGACTTTAGACAAATACATGCTAGCAATAATATTACTCAAGCGTTCCCCCAAACGATATGGATCGCGGTCCTGTATATTTAACCTTTATTTGCTAAGGAAATCAATTTCTCTCCAATCAGTAATTATTATCAAAATCGATTATGCACGAATACCGCGTGGGTTTTAATTAATTATAAGAAGAGGGAGACTCCTCTCTCCAAGAATCAAAATTGAGTTCCAGCTTCTACACACACGTCAGCTATATTCCGAATTACTTCTAAAATCTTATTTTTGATAAGACGAGTATAGTTATGATAAATAAATTATACATAGATGATAAGATATAATTGAAGTATCTTTGAGCAAAATTTGAATCAAAACTACTGAAAATTGCAGGAGTTACAGCCATTTATTTGAAAGCTAAAATTTTTAAAAGTTTGGAATCGTTTAGATTCCTAATAATTTCGCATAGTACAATTAAGATTTCTGATAAGTTGAGTAGACTTAGTCAAAATAGAACTATGGATAATAGTAAATATGTTATTGAAGTACTATTGTGTAAATTTTCAGCAAGAAATGTTAATGTTATAACAATTTATTCGAATTATTTGGTGTTTGCCACATCGCTATACGAAATTAAATTTAAAAAATTCAATAACGATTGTTAATAAGAGGAGTAAAGTTATGATAATTTCATTAGGTATAGGCCATAAGGTATAATTGAAGTATCTTTGGGCAAAATTTCAATCAAGACCGCTGAAAAATACAGGAGTTACAGCCATTTATTTGAAACCTGAAATTTTTAAAAGTTTGGAATCGTTTAGATTCCTAATAATTTCGCATAGTACAATTAAGGTTTCTGATAGGTTGAGTAGACTTAGTCATAATAGAACTATGGATAATAGTAAATATGTTATTTAAGTACCATTGTGTAAATTTATACATTATATATCTAAACGTATCTTATGCTAACCTAACTTAAATCAGAGCTAATCTAAACATGTAAATCCGGCAACATTTAAGAGAACACGAGAAATGGACAAAGAAATTGTTAAATTATGTTAAAATTGATTAAGAAACTCCTAATTACAAGTTATGTGTGCGCGGAAATATAAATATTTAAAAAGTCAAACAAAAAATGATGTAATCGGTAGTTAAGCACGTTTTAATCACCTGTATTGAAAATCAACGATAGTAAAAGCCCGTGTTCGATTTTCGTAAAATTTGCATATTTGACAATTAATTAGCGCTAACCTAGATTGATGACTCACTAAATATTTAATAGATTCGGCAGAGGCAGAAGTGGATACGTCGAAAACCGAGCGCCCAACAGCAGCAGCGCACCCGGTAAACCAAACAGAACAGGACACGGAACGCGCCAGCCTGCTGCCTATCCCGCAACTATGGCAATGGCTGGCTGGCTAGAGTTCTATAGTTGTAGTACCTAGTCGAAATGGAACGGGAAATGCACGCCGGAAATTTGCTCGCCTATCCTGCGCATTAAACGCGCATGGCGTGGCTGGCATTTGCTATTCCATCTATTCCGCCCAGGCGCATCACCACCACATCAAACCACTGTGCATCGTATTCTGATACTCGCGGTGTACGATCTATGCTAGTAATACTAATACACAAAGTACATTAACAAATTAGTTGGACAAATAGGACCCATTTGTGAAAACATTCAGTAATCGTGATGGCTCCCTTCTTTGCTTACAGGTAAATCAACATAATGGCCAACTGACAGTATTAAATTCAGGAAACCAAAGGAGAACAATGACAATGAGATTGTTTTTTTTTTTATAGTACAAACATTTCTCCACGCTCAAAATTGGTAGTAAATTTGAGAAAATGTCAAAAATATAGAATGAAGGTATTGATATCGTCGTATTTTCAAAAAGTTGTTCAATGTTCTGTAGATCTGACAAGGGGAGTACCTCAATTGTCCGTCACGGAACTGAACAAATTTTGTACATTGAAGGGAGCAATCATTCATACGGGGAAATTATTAGAAGAGAATAATCAATTTATTAATCAAATATGCAAGGTTTGTAACCAAACTTTCAGAAGAAAGAGATATAACAATATTTATAACACTGCTGTGATTTTAGCACCACAAAATAATAGGGCTAGCACAATTTTTAAAATAGGGAATTACATTGGAAAGTACTAATTATGGAACCGAATGTATTACTTTTTAAATGAAATTAATACGGTTTGTTGCAAATTGAAGCACAAATTCATTGATGTTAAGCACTTGAGGATTGATCAAGTTTAACTATTTAAAATATGCAAATGAAAATATAATTATTCGCATAATGACAGAATTGCATTGGGACGATACTAAAATCAAAAAAGGAGTTTGGCAGGAGTTTTCGGCAAAAGTTTTTTTTCTCAAGTTGATAGGTAACTTCAAGACGATTCTAAATTGGTATAATTTTTTTTAACTGGCTATGCTGTTGCTACTTTTTTGCCAGTCTAAGCTTGTGTCGAATAATCTTATATGTCATTGTACTATTTGGTCTTAAATAAAAGAAAAAAAAAGATGGAGCTAATAGCATTAAGTATGGTATCAACAAAGATTTGTAAATTTAACAATTGATGAAAAATGAAATCATGAATACAATCGCCGCTGCTACCAACTTCGCCGGCTTGAAGCCGCCGAAATATTATCTCAAGTGGCCTAGTCGTAACTCAGTCGGGCCTGTCAATGTTTTCATGTTGAAATCGTTTGTATAGCCGAAGCGTTTGCTAAACACATGCGCGTTTTTGGACAATCATTGGAATTACTTATTTAAAATTCTATAAAAATGGATGCACACGATCTAATTTCATAAATGAAACAAATTTGGAATAGTCCAAACCTTACTATTTTGTTGTACTAAGATACCTTAAAAAGAGTATGTTCATGCAAAAATGCCGCTTTTTGTAAAATAAGTAAGATGCAGAATCCATTGGTGCTTTAGATGTTTTTATGATGATTATCATAAATATCATTATGATCATTATCACACACGTCGTTGAAGACGGTTAGGGTTTGATAAGGTAGTTTATGTTTTAGAGTAATTTTATTATTGGCTCTAATTTTGGTTGTCCTCTTGATGAGGGGAGAAAGAGAGCCATTTCGAGTTTCTGTCGCATTTCTCGGCTGTTTCTACAACGTGTAGTTTAATGGGCAGTATGTTGGCAATATTATGCAAGTCGGTGATACGCATATATTGGTTTGCCCCAAGTGCTAGCACTTAAGCTCTTGTTTTGAAAAACTTGTATTCTTTTAAAAGTAGTATGTGCTGTGCACATATACCCGCGAAGCATAGGTAAGTAGCTTATTTCGAGTCGATAGTTTATGGCTGCGGTTTAGTAGGAGGTATACGCAACCCAAGGTATCCTGGGTTGAGTATACCCCCCCAATAAAGCTTTTATAATAGTCCCTTCGATATGTTCTTTTAAAATTCAGTTTCTTATATAAGGTCATGCCCAAGGATTTCACCTCTTCGTATATTTTTATGGGGTCACCGTATAATTTAGGTGGCATTGGTATATTTAATTGAGTACGTCTCCTATGGTAGAAGGCAATGCAAGCTTTCAGTTAAAATTATATTCCATGCTTAATTTGTGACCAATCTTTGAAAAAAATTTTGGGCAAACGACTCAAAACGATGTAAAATCCCGGTAACACCAATGATTTCTATACATGTGCTACACGAACAAAAAGTTTCATTCAGTTCCGTGGCGGACAATTGAGATACTCGCCTTGTGAGTTCTCTATGGTTTTTAATATAATATTTGACAGGCCATTATAGATGTTTTGTGAGTATGGTGCGTATGTGAGTGTATATTGGGAAAAGTATCGACACTTACGGGATTCCCATTTGTTTTCAAAGACTATCAATAGAAACGCATTTAACATCTAAGAACATTACGAATTTCGCGAATTTCGAGGCAAGACTTCAATTTGCACCCCTCCGCATTGCGTTCGAACAAACTTGGAATTGGATTAGAGATTATGTACTTAATTGATTACAAGAGACAAGTGCTTGCGGTGTGGCGCATACGTAATTCGCCAACAAGCTGCCTGCTACCACTTTGGTTGGCAAGGGCCGAATTTGCACGAAATTCAACCGCCAGTCACACCACACCACACCACACCACGCCCGTAAACCACACACACTACGCTCCAGCTCCAGCTTTCAGCACCAGTCGACTGACGCACTTGTAAAAACCCCGCAATGATTGCTGTCATCCCAAAAAGCGCGCTTTATTAATTGCGCCAATCAGGTGCACGTTTTTACTCCCCCCGACTGATTGGTACGAATTGAATCGTTCGCATCCCCAGCATGGCGTTGTCGTGGCGTGTTCGTAATTTGTTCATAATAAATAATTCCAATTATCCGGTGGCACGCTACGGAAATATGCTGATAGAAGCACGGCGTGGTGGCCGCGCGGGGGATTAATTTAATTGCTTTTTATTGGAAATTACGTCGTGGCGGGCTTTCACTGCGTTAGTACGACGTTAGCTGCGTCCACGAGGAGGATTGGAACAGTGGAGATCTATAATTCTGCGTGATTTTTGCTGAATAGATTTTCAACCTGCCAAGATGAAGAAAAGATGGAGAGGAAAACGAACGCGAGCATGACAAACAACTCTATTTCAATTAAAGCAATTAAAATGCCTGGGATTCAGGATTCTCTCTTGGTTTTGATTAAGTTATGCTCAAGTTTTATTTATCTTGTTTCTTTTTATAAGCTTATAAGTCCCAGGGATTTGGCCATCGACCAACCGATGCGATTACAATTTTATTATTGTGTGTATATTACATTTTATATGTATGATTTTTGTTGATACATTATATTTTACTAGTTAAATATTTCTTATGTAGTTGTGGTGTTTTGTGGTTGTAGTGATTGGTTGGTTGTGTTGTCTGAGAAAGTGTGAATTAATAAATTACTACATACTAATGGTGACCACCGCGGAGAATCGAATCCCGTCCTGCTGCGTGGTAGGTCCAAGTGCTATCCATTATGCTGCCGCGGTTGGCTATAAGCTTATATATTTTTGGAAATATACAGTGTCAATTGAAGTTCTTTTCTTTTAAGCGTAAAGTCATTAATGCAGCGATTTTCATGCTTTTTGTAAAATATTTTAGGTTAGGGATATGTTAGATCAGGCTAAGATAATTTATATA